>JANHGN010011047.1:2500-27500 GCA_024605025.1 Megaceryle maxima
CCACACACCAGACCCCCATTCTATGATTCTATGAAAACACCATCTTAGTTTTCCCACTAGATGCTACCCGTACGAGGCTCACTCATGAAAGCTGTTCCCACCCAGCAGCACCCCTGGGCCACACCAGAGAAATTCCCTTCCCTTCCTGGATGACCAGCTTGGGTTTGCCATGTACCCAGGTTCCAGGTCTTCATACCCACCCCTGCAGCCTCTGCTGAGCCCGGCTAGCCTCCCAAAATCTAAGATACACTGGGTGGTCCCAGTGGCTCCCCCAAAGAAACGGTGGGGGAAGAAAATATAATTGTTCTCAGAGGGGGAGAAATGGGAGTGTTATATGCAGGGAGACATTGTATCACACAGAACGTTTGTGCAAAAAGTTTGTGTCATACAGTAGAAAGCACAAAAAGATGCAAACTGTCATTAAAAAGTCAGTACTACCTTAACTGGTAACTAAATTTATATTCTTGGCATTACTGCCAAGGCTGGGAGGTCAGTCCCTTGAAATAAAGTATTTGGCCAATCTAGAAAAGTTTGCATTGACAATGCCTGTCAATAAAGTAGACCTTTGATCCAGAAGGCTGAGAAATCCAGCATATATTAAGACATTTTGTTACTGTAATAAATAGTATTATTATAAACTGAACTTACAAATGCATAAACAGGCTAGTACAAAAATTAAAAGCTTGCCTTAGATCTCCTTTTCTTGGACTTTTTTGGAGCAAAAACTTTTTCTGCCCCAAGTTTTACACAAATTGAAGCACTGCCTGCTGCTAAAGTTGACTTAAATGTGAGTCTTCAGTCACCGAGAGGTACAGGTTACCATTAAAAAAAAACCACAAAACAACCAACAACAAACTTGATGTTACAAGCCAAGCTGCAAGGTTTCAGATGGGATTGCCATGTTGTTGAAAGCACACTAGAATAGGGTTAGGAAAACGCAGATCAGTGTGGCAGGACTATGTCTCCTTCATAAACAGAAGCCAAACTGTGTCAGTTTTCACATAAAAGACTTGCTAAAAGCTTCAAGATGTTGGGAAGAATGTGCTCTACAATGCCAACTTACTGCAATAAACCTAGCTCAGTAACTAGACTGTGGGCTTCTTTGTGTCTCATGTTTTGAATGCAGAAAAAAGGAACAAGACCTCTGTGCCTCCTGCTACTGGGGAAAGAGTCTGAAGAGGACTGAAAACTGACAGCTCCCAAAAATAACAAAGTGACAAGTAGAAGCAGACCTGGAGATTCTGAGGAAGGACCGAAATGAGTGAGCCACAGCTGCTAAACTCATTATCGTAGGTAGATCCGTTTAAAAAAGTAACTTTGAACAGAAAATTTGGTTCTGACCCAACACAGGCCAAAACTGATGCTGCAACGTGGAAACACGTACCTTAGAAAAGGCAAAGCACTATTCTTAAGTTCTGTCATTTATGTTTTCAGCTGGTATATAACAATATGGCATAATCTAAAAACATTGACTGTCAACGGAGCATCTCAACTCCATCACAACATTTAAATAATTTCCCCTTAAAATCAGAAAATGTACGTTAAAAATCAAGTCAAATGGAAAACCGCCGAGACAAAACACATTCATAACTATTCTTTCCTGTGACTTCTTCAGTGGGGGTGGTCACCTCTTCCCACAAAAGGCAAGAACAAACCTGAAGACTGAAAATAAGCAGAGTAAATAGCCAGGTGGTTAAGCTGAAGGGAAGGGAGGTGGTGGTGAAGAAGAGCAGTTCTGAACAAGACCGGTCCATCTAACACCATCTAACATTGCACGGACCTCCCCAAAACAACTCGAATGCATCAAGTTCCCCTTGGGGAACTCCAGGGTTTTGCTCAACTGGGAAACATCCTCTGCCCCTTGTTTTCAGCACAAGGATCACTGCCCTGTCACTGCCCATGGGACCTACTGGGGGTTAGCCTCGCTTCTGTAATAATGCTCCCCAGATCGCTCACCCTGTGGTGCTACTTGGACATATGACCAGGATTAGTACAATTCTGCTCCTGTTAGTCAGCAGAGAAGAGCCGTCTCCAACTGTGAGAAATTGCAACACCTTACATCAGACAAACCACCCAAACCCTAACGTGTAAATTGTGATCCCCCCGATCCACTCATGCATCCCTCTCCCCTTCTGCCTGCACCCTTCAAGGAAAATTTCAGGGTTTAGCTGAAAAACAGAAAGTTGGTTTAGTTTCATTTTCTGTGTCTATTTTTTAAAAAGAAAAAAAAAAAAAAAGACAAAAACTATCTCAAAATATTTGTCGGGTAACTTTGGGATAAAAGACAGCTCATTTAACAAGTGCATGTCTTGTTAGCAACAAAAATCAGGTTTAAAAATACCCCACAACACAAAATTAGGTCTTAACATTTTCCCATTGGTACTTTCTCTTTTCAAAGTTTCTTCACTACAAATATCAGGTAGATTAAACGTAGACCTTACCAACTGTTCATGAACTTCTGCAATGGATGTGGGTGGAAAAAGAAAAAAAAAAGAGAGAAGGAATCCATTCAGTGAAAAAATACAAAGATTAGAATATGCATTTCACATGCATTAGTTTTTAAGGGATATTTCATTTATTTCAATAAATATCAAAACAATTATTCCCCACTACAAAGAAAGACCTGGTCAAAGTCTTTGTTTTAAGGTCATGTTTGAGTACTAATATTTAAACCAAGCCAAGACTGGAGGCAGTACAGCACTTGTGGGAAAATGTGTATACTTCTTTTTTTCCCCCAAGGACACAGTACTGTAGTTTTCCTATTTCCATGATTATTAGTATTAAAAAAAAAAAAATTAGTACCAAAAAAAAAATAGTAATAAAAAAAAAATCACTCCTACTTTTGTATTTCTTTAGATCTTAACCTGACATTAATGAGCAAACACACACTAGGATGATGATCACACTGAAGGATAAAATGGCTCGTATACTGTGTTGATAAGTTAAGATGAAAGAAATCCAGAACAAAGACACAACAGTATTGTGGAGATATGTTTAGATTCCAAAATATTTGTATCAGTCAAAGACAGAAACACCCAAGACAAAAAAAACCCACCCCAGCTGATAAATAGAAACATCTACTTTTTTCCCCACTTGACTGTATAATAAACATACTGCATATATTAAAGCATTACTCCATTACTATGCCTTCCTGCCACATACAATACACAGATACATTATATACATATTTTCCATCTGATCTTCGATGCATTTGCAGCTCCCATCAAGTATCAATGTCACCCCTAAACAAGCATTTGAGGACAGCATCTAAGTCTTTGTCTCTCCTGAGACAAAGATGACGCTCAAATGGAAACAGCACTGGCATTGAATCCCTGACCCCGACAATCTAAGACTGTAGTTGACATCCTTTTGAGTAATATCTGTGACATGATTCTTCTTGAACCTCAGAACAAAGCTTTATGATTTGCACTGGCTGTCTACTGGGCTATGCTAGAGGAGTTCATAGGAGCCTTGGCTGCAAAATCCAGAAAGGTTATCTGAAAGGTATTAATGTAAGCCCAACCTCTCTGTAACCACCCTCACTCTAACTACAGAGGAGATGCAGATGGAACATTTCATTTAAACTTTACTGGTTAGAGCCTTCATTTTCAATAGCAATCACACACCACAGCTTTTCCTTCTGTTTTCTTTCCTGATGGATGAAGTTTTTTCTCTACCCATGCCGACTGGCTTGTTTACCTAAGATATCGTGACATTTTATTCCATCATCACCTGGCACTGGTCCCTCAAAGTTAGACCAGTCATTAGACATGTCATTCTGAAACATGAACATTAATGCCCCAACGACATGAACCATGAGCTTCATGGATGGACAAGAAGGGACCAAACACAAATTGGTAAGAGGATTGATAACAAATTACAAGTCTGGCAGACACAACAGCACATTGTCTCCATCGACAAGAGCTCCGATTCACAAACTGTACTTCCTCAAGCACCTTCAGTGCTCTCACCAACCAAGATTCATAACAGTCATTTTAAGACTAGGTTGTTTGTTGTTTTTTTTTTTTTTTTATTTGTAATGACATCAGCCTGATACCAAGCACAAGTCAATAGGAAAACCACTTTCAAGGAATGAAAAGCTGAAGCAAACACAAAAGCTGCACTGGATGAATGCAGAAGCAGTCAGCCACTCACATGTAAGAAATAAGAAGAGGTTAGAATCCAAAAAAGAATTACCCAACAATAAAGTACAAGGTACTATATTTAAAGAATGAATGCAGAACTTGACCAAACAGTTCGTAATAAACGCTACGTGATTGGGTATTTTTTTTAAATAACATTTTGTCTTTAAAGATATTCTAATTGCATCTAGAAACTGCAACTCCTTCAAAAGTGCTGCCTAACAGCCCCATTATGAGTCAGGCACTGTACGTAAAGACACACTCAGGGAAAAATAAAAGCAACCCCACACTTGGGATACTTTTTTCTCAATGACTGGAAAAAGTCTTTTACCCAAGAGAGTAAATAATGGTGTAAAGTATCAATCCCACTGATTCGCCTTCTCTTCTCCAGCTCATTTGAGTTTGCCAAAACCAACCGGCTAACGATATTGTGATTTTACAGCTACTTGTGTCGATGCCGTGCAAAGGACGCAAGCAGTCATTCTTGGTCATGTGTTTAAAATCCCCTACATTGAGAATCATTTGAAGAGTTGCTCCTTAGAATTTCTTCCATTAAAGACAGGTACGCATGGTGCTTCATCAAAATAGTCATACCCTGTCTTAATTAGGAAAAACGAGCATGAGCAGAACACCAGATTGATACGCCTTTATTCCTTTTGCTACACAAGCTAAACCAGATACTTCTGCCTAATATTTTCTGTGCCTGACAAACTTTCTGCAACATGAAGACAAGCTGAACTTATGAAAAAAAACAAAACAAAACAAAACAGAGCCCAAAGTCTTCCTATTTTTTGATTAATGCCCATTTTATCTTTCACTTTACTTGTTCACACAGCAGAGGAATTTGCATCTTCAGTAGCTTAGTTTGTATTGTTTCTAAGTGTTTTCAGAGGATGCACAGCTCTGCTGCCCCATTCTACAGCCAGACCTGGCTCCAGCATGGCAGGTGATGCACACAGACTTCAGCACAACATTCTGATCCAGGTTCTGAACATTCCAGCTTCATCCTTTTAACGTGAATTCATAAGTAGTTTTAGGTGGGTGAATTGTGTCATGAAAAGAGGTGTCCCTTTATTTGGTGGTTTTTAAAAACTCTTTTAACACTTGACCTACCTCTAATTGCTTTATATTAGATATTCGCTAGAAATACATGGAAAATTTGCACATGCTTCCTATTCTTTTTGTTCCGCAGACAAAATTATTATTTACTCAGTTCAAATTATTATCCATTTTTTTGCCAAATGAGAAGCTGCAACCTGGCTTGGTCACAGTGGCACCATCCTTCTCCTCGTGTATCTCCTATTGCGCAACACTTCTGCTTGTGTCTCTGGCTCCTCCAGACTTTCATCTACTTGGACAGTCAAGCTCTCTGGGAAAAGGCCTGGATATGAAGGGTTCAGTACAAATTTCGTCTGCAAGGCAAACCACCAAGTGGTAAGCCAGAAGAGTTATCAAATTCCATCTCAGAAGGATCTTCTTCTACTCCTCTCCTACCAGCAATTTAAGAGAAAGGAAGAAGCAGAAGAATGGAAGCTTTTGAGAGGAACCCAGCCAGGATAAACAATAAACGTGCATGCTACCCTGAGGAAACAGGGTACAAAGTTCAGCCCTGTGTTTGTATTTCTAAAAAGTGTAAAATATCAAATAACCTGCTTGAAGAATAATTCTCTCTCTAGTCTCTTACCACATCGCTATGTAACTATACAGTAAATATTATCTCGCTCACATGCTTCTGTTTACTTAGCATGCATTATATTTGCTGCTATCTGGCAGCATAAGTTTTAGTTCTGTCATCTTAAAATACTAATAGATGTCAATCAAAATAGAAAGTGCATAATAAAAATGTTCTAGAAACTAATAACCCTAGATTTCCATACCCTCAGCTTGGACCTAAGCATTGCTAAAAATGAGATGAATTATACATTTGTACAGTGCCCAATACAATCAGACAGACTTCTAAACAACATCCTCCTAGAAATGAACACGGACTAGCTACACAATATAGAGAGGCTGTATATATTACACAAGATATGCTAAATTAATAGTATCATCTTCATTTCACCCAGTCTTCTGATCTGCCAGAGGGCTGCGGAGGGAACCAACTCACAGTCTGCCCAGTGATAACAGCATCAGGTAGAAAGTGAGAGAAAAGGGCATGGTCAATACCAAAGCCATTTATGGCAACTTTCTGCAAATACTCAGAAGCATGGAAGCACTGAGGAGACACACAGGGCAGGTCCCTGCAGTTATGACCAGCATAACAGGGTAAACCAATCAATTTAAGATAAAGTGTCAGAAAAATACCTGCCGACGATCCGTGAAACTTTAGTGGGAACTTCAGTGCGTGGGACATTTAAACCTGCTCTGGACAAAGCATTAGCAAATACCCTGTAGGGAACAATCTTGTCATGTCAAGAAGATGGACTAGATGCATAACAAGTCTTTTGCTGCTCCAATTTTTATTATTCTAATCCATCACCCTTACCAAGGTGGCAAAGTTTTATGCAGACCTTTAAAAGTATGACCATTAGAAAATGATGCCTGTGTCTGTATAATATGTACACAGCTATGGAGGTATGGGCTGGGTTTTTTTAGGCTCTAAGTGCAAAACAAATTTTGAACCCGATTTGCCCATGCTACAGCTGTAACTGTGTATTAATCTGGCAAGTGCAGCTAGAAATTTCTAATTAAGATTACGGGAACACACAATTTACATGTACAGTTGTGACAAGGGAACTTGCAACTTAAACATGCAGTAACTTAAATGTTCACTGTGACAACATAATGGTATTGGACAGTGACGTCCTTATGCCATGAAACTGGGATCAGTCTGGGAGCTTTGCCCCAAACCAGAAAATTAGAAATCCTGCAAGGTAGACAACAAGTTGACATCAAAGCTTGCAGAATAAGCTAAGAACAAGTCCCACAAGGAGCATTCAACAAAACACTTCTGTCATGGATTCTCAAGGAAAAGCTGAAAGATTTTATTTGGCTTCCTTCAGCCCAAACCACTGCATACTTTCTCATTTTTTTTGCCATCCCTGTTTTGCAAGGAAGCTAGAACTCCCTGTGGTCATGAGAATATTTAGTAGATGGTTGGACTCGATGATCTTGAGGGTCGTTTCCAACCTTAATGATTCTATGATTCTTTCTGAAGTCTGAAGTCCACTGAGGGTTTTGTACTGACAATCTACTAACAGCAGAAGTAACTGAGAGCAGTGGCTGCAGAAAGCACCTCTGTTGCCCAGTCACAGGGTAACAGAACTCCTTATGGATAGGCAGGGTGTGTCGAGGGAGGAGGATAAAGACTCCACTTTGTCCATGCATGTTGTTATTGTTATTTCTGTTACTCCAGAATGGAAAACCTCTTGTTGGCTAAGGCACCAGGCAATCACCCCCACAAGAGTGCCAATAAAGAGATCCACTGTCTACATACTTCGGTAGGAAAGAAAAACAATGAAAGGGTATGGAGAAGGGAAAAGGTATTTTCCTTTTAATCTTTCAGGCTGTAAAAGCCATAATTGGCTTTTCTATGTAGTTTGGCCCTAGTCTGTCATAGTATTACAGTGAGAAACAGCAGCCTGCACTGATTTTTATACACAAATCTTAATGACTTCAATTGCTGCTAAGGAGGCAGAATGGTGGCAGGATACGGCCATTCACCATTAAGACCCTAAAGCCTTCATAATTACTGAGTATACAGAATATTTATTATAGAGACCATGCCAGGTCTCTTTTGTGAGCTGCCCTGGGCCTGTTCTCTGAGCCACATCAAGCAAGAAGTTTAAATGAAAGTGCTCCCAAGTTTCTGAAATGGTTTAATAAAACATATACTGACTGTAATATTCAGTTTATAGTAGAAAACTATTGCCCCTTGGTTTGAAAAATGACCTCTAGTTGGCAATTTTACTCTCAGCTTCATAGATTATAGTCCGCTGTTGGTCATTTTCTCAATCCACAGGGCAATACTTTTCCATAACAAGCTCAAACTGCAATCAGTATTTGTAGGCTGTTACACAAGTTGAGGATAATATGTCTCAACACATTCTATTATATGACTAAACAAAAGAAATAACAACCTGGTGACACAGTCATATGGAGAAAAGCAGTGCTATTCTTCTAATGCTGAGATAGCAGAAAAACTGATTTCTTTGTACTGTGCTAATTTATATTAAATCTAATGTCTTCAATACACAATAATCTCTGATTTGATTTTTTTATTATTAATACTGTGGTGGTTTATGTTGTCTTAGGTCTATTCCTATTTTAATGTAGAACAACAAATACTAAATTCTATTAGTATCACATTTTAGAAACGACAGATAGTAACAGCCTAGCACTGTAAAATCACATTAAAATGTATCCACATAGATATCTTAGAGATCATTTGCTCCTGTGCACACAGAACACATTCATAAACTTATGGGCTTGCTATTAAGAAATTCTGATACAGTTTAGTAGGCAAGCTGCAAGTAATTGTTTCAGCACCCAGCTCTAGTACATAAATACGAGATGAAATGCCACATCTTGAAACAACAGCTCCCGTGTTAGATAATCAAAGAGATAGGCTGTGCTGAGGAGAAGTTGTAGCCGAGGAGGTGAAGGAGATCTGCAGGCTAGCCCAAGATGTGCCCCAGACAGCTCTGCCAGTGACCGATGGGAAGGAAATCACCCCGCCTTCCCGAGGGCAGTTACTCTGACCTGCGGGGCTAACACAACTTACCAAGCTGGCCGCAGTCTGGCGACTTTTAATTCTTTAATCAACAGATGATAGAAGTTCTTGCAGATCCTTTACTGTAAATGCAAAATATTTATCATTACAAGGCTAATATTCTGCCCCATCTGTAAATAAAACTCTGCAGTTAAAACGTGACGACACCCATGGAAGGGGAACACCTTCCTAAGGTTAAGCAGAAGAGGGTACTCTGCCATTCTTCCTCTAGAAATGATGACTTTCCTATCCTTTAAACAGTAACTGTATTTGCTGGGGAGCTGTGATGGGGCAGAAGGGAGAACCTCGGCTGAAAGCTGTGATAAAACCCCTAAGAGAAAAAGGTTCTTTGTGGATCTGTCTGGGCAGCTTCAGCAACTACAGGACATCTATAATACCACGTTTGAAGACATTGAAGAGGAAGGTAGCTTCTTCTCCATTCCCCTTCTGCTACAGTTCCTATATTGTTGCTCAAATCACAGACTCACCTGCATTCTCTAGCTGGAATTTAAGTGGTCTGGATTCATTTAAACATGTAGGAACTCCATCCACAAGCTTTAAAACATTTGAGCTAAAGAATGTATTTGAATGTGATAACCAGAAGATGATGGCTCTTTATCTTACAAGTCTTCAAGGAATTTAGATGTCTTACTCATTAATAGTGTTTGCTGCATTAGATTTCACATTTTTATGATTTTAGAAGAAAGGTTTTCTAATACAAGAAAAAAAAAACCCATCATTTTAAAAATTATTTTATTATTTTCCCTCCACATTCTTCATTTTAGGGTACTAAAAGTGGCACATGTGCCATAGCATAATGGCTTAATTAAGGAATATGATGTTTATCCTAGGTCCTGAGTTGCACATCTTCATAACTCACTCATAAAAATTAATGTATTGTACCACACTCCAGAATGATATATCTATTTTTTACCATACCTGTTGAGAATAAATTGTTCTAAATTGGATTATCTTGATATCCAGTGAGAAATGTAAAAATTACATTGTTATTTTAAGAATTTACATTGCTGCATATAAAAAAGCATAATCTTCTCACTGTGCTTTTGAACTGTCATGTTACTTCACTGTTATGAAATCATAATTGCTGCTGCCACACCTAAAATCAAATGCAATGCATATTGTATATTTCTTCATATGCTGCTCATTTCCTCCCTTAATCACAAAATCATATACAGTATATTTTAGGACTATTCTTTCATTACCGACTGCGTTTCTCTATAGGTAATACACAACTAGGCATGTAAGGACTCATAAAATCCTAATTTCTAAAATCAACAGATGAAAAATCCCTAAATAATAATGTACAGATGTTTCATATTTAAATGAGCTGCTGGCATTTAATGCTGCCAATCACACATGCAATAAAATTGGTGAATTTCAAGGTACTTAGCACTTGAAAGTATTTATTTATTTATTTAAAATCAAAAGATCGTTTTAGGATGATGGGAAAAAATGACAGTTCAATAAGTTCAAAATGACTGTTCAGTCAAAATGACTGCTCAAATCATAGAACTCTGTGATTCTATGATAAATATGCAATGACATATTTCTGATGTCAACTTGAAATGATGTTGACCACCTATGAATGGTCAACTGTGCTATAATTGTTCCATACCAATTCCTATTCCCTTTACCTCAAGAAAGTTGATTCTGCTGTCCTTAAGCTGTGGTGCCTCACTAAAAGTAAATTATCTGCACGTTATCTGCAGAGTAATCCTCTTCTTGAATACAAGAGAGAAGAGAGTTTCTAATCCTACACAGATAGAATAATTCACATCCACTGTACCTTTCACTGTAAAGGCAGAGTAATACAATATGTTTGATAAATCATGTATGTGTCTGTGTACAAAGAAAAAGGTTTATCTCCTTTCCTGCAAGATGCATCCGTATTATACCACACAGACAACGTTCCCCATGCTGGCACTGCAACAATCTTTAGAAGTTCTATAATAGAGACATCTAAGTTTAAAAAATGAAGCAGCTCACAGGTCAAACAAGTTCCTGATGAGAAGTGCTTAACCAGAAATATTATTCCACTGATTCTAAGTTTTCATCCATACATCAAACCCTAGAGTCTATTGATTAAATAAAACTGATCTTTTTTTTATTTCAAAGCCAAAGAGAATTAAATCATCCCCATTGTTTTCCCTTCATTTGGAACTATCACATCACACACAATGGCCATGTGTCCTGCTTATAATTACAGCATCCTTAAGGAGAGCTTATTCTACCACGACTGCTCACAGGTTTCTTGCCTCTTCCCTAAATCTTCTGCTCCTGGTCATAATCAATGGCACTTGATGGCCCAATATTCTGCTCCAATATGGCAAGCAATGCGATCCAAGATCTGCTGAAAACCAATACATTCTTTTGCTTTGGGAAATTTTGCATCTGGACAATTTTAAGTATCTGCAAATACAAGAATTTACTGAAATTATGCTGGCCCATCTTTCCTTTCTCATACCTCTTGTTCACTGCATAATTAGCTGCATTACACCTTAATTTTGCTTGCAATCCTTCATAAAATAATCCAGGCAAGGGAGCCCTTGCAAAGCCTCACCCAAGTCAAGGTCTGCCAGCTGAATGAACAGAGGGACTCTCTCAGCAGTCACATCAAAACACTGCGTGCATGTGCACCACTGACCCCACGGAGCATTGGCTGTGCTCTCAAGAGACCGTTAAATACCACCATACAGCATGAACACAGACTGCTGGCCATGTCTTTGAACAGCACCAATGGGTGGATACAAAAATCTTCTTGGGAGTTTAGTGTTGTCCTTCGTTTTTTTTATTGTGCAAAAACATCTGAGTTAACTTAATAGCTCCCTTGGGCTACTGTGTTTCCCAGTCAGCCTTCACCTTGGTTCCAACCTACCTGTGCTGTGCAAACATGCTCCAATACTCAACACACACGATGACAAGGCCAGACAAACCTGTATCAGGGATGGAGTTTCGATTCTGGAAGGTAATCGCTGCTAAGCTACAACCATAGCATCCAAGTTCACTTACGTGTTTCTCCCCACACTCACAGATGAAAAGGCACGTGCTAAACTCAATTATGTTACTGCATATACACATCATTTAGTAAATTGTATAAAGTGTTCTGAATATATTTTTTTTTTAAGGCAAGGAATTTTTAATGTACTTTGAATCTTCTTTAAATTAGCATCACAGACTAGGGTAAATGCATAATTAGTAATAAATTAATTAACAACAGAAAAAAAAAAAAAAAAGGAATTTATTACCTGTTAGTTATTTCAGTGTAATGGAGTTAGAGAAATGCAGAATGATGAGTAAATACTGGCAGCTCTACCAGTTAAGACAGCTGCAGCTTGGGAATGTCCTTCAGCCCTTTAGTCTTTTTCCACTAGAAATCACTAGTTCAGCATCAGCAGAGCAAATATGAGAACCTTGCTTCTGCTAAGTGGTACTAATTTCTGCCCATAGTGACATTCAGAAGAGGATCAATCAAGTCACAGGGGTAAGAAAAGCATTTGCTTATGATGTGGCTGTCACCGGTGAAGATGAGTTTGTAACACTCTCCAGGCATCAAGACGACACACAAAAGAAACATTAAAAAAAACCAAAACAAAACAAAACAAAAACTTAATAGATACTCTTGCAAAATATATCAATGTACTTTTCCAAACTGAAAAAGCAGAAGTCAGAAGATCAAGAACTCACAGTTAGGATTTTCCTATTAGTTAAAGAACATAAGGTTTCTACTGAAGTCTTTGATTGATATATGATCTTTTCTTTCTTTTCAGGCAGAACAGCTGTCCGGTGAACTAGAAGAAATAGCCCCGAAGACAGCTTTGTGTCTGATATGACTTTGAGAGGGAAAATTATCCCAATGATAAATGCTTCACATGGAATGACTAAGAAAAAAAATAAAATAAAAATGTCATCCATGAAAGAATTTTTCTTTCTATTTGAGCAAGCAATCCCTATTATCATCGGGGGAGGGGACTGGGAAGGGGGTGTTGCAGTTTCTGATACGAAAGAGAAAAGAGATGTCCCATCAAAACCGGATTTGGGATGACCCTAACCAAAAAAGGCAAGAGGTACTTTTTTTTTTTTTTTTTTTTTTTTTTTTTTGTAAGAGAAAGGCAACTGGGCAAATGGGGACAGAAGCAGAGTATTTCCTGAAGACTGTTAGGACACGGTGACCTGGGATATACTATAACTTCCTTCATCCTTCTTTGTAACAAAATTCTTTAAGAAAGATGAAATATTCACACTTTGCTGGCTCATAAAGACACAAGATCTTTGCCACAATAACTGTACACAGAGTTAGCTAGACTGTCCGAGAAAAAAAAAACAACCCACAACATGAACCTTCTCAGCAGAAATACTTGGAATTAATTAGGGCAAATTTATTCAATCTAATGGAATTGTGTAAGCTACATAAACGGAGGACTACAGTCACTCTGATAATTCAGTGAAGCTATGTCCAGTTTAGAGAAAAGATGGCCTGAAAGGCAGCCTTTCTGGAGCTGTGTTTTGGCAGCATGGTGAGGGGCTAAGCAAAGCGCCTTAGAAAATGAACAGCCAGAAGGCCTGGGTGAGATCTGTACCATCTTTCTCATTTTAAAACACATCCCATTGTGGCACTTGAGTGTCTGAATGAGCACCGATGGCTGCTGTCATACGCAGCCAGCAAAAGGAAGAGCAGCTACAGCTGTACTTTCCTTGAAATAACAAATCCAATGCAATATCAACAGTGTCAAACAGCACTTCAATGCTTCGTCCACCCACTCTCCAAAGCCTCATTCAATTTGCCACATAGATTATGTTCTTTGTTAATTTGATCAAGACTGAGAAGAGCTCCTACGTATCTGGTGCAGGCTAGATGATGTCTTGGCTTAGAAACGCCTAGCAGAAGAGCGTGATAACCTTCCACCCATCCTATCTAGTGGCCCTTGAATCCTTAATGTAGATCTCCTTGCTCATCCTGACACAAACTCTTCCATCTTTCAATACAATGGAACTTTCCTCAACAACACTCTTCAAACTTTCACTCTCCTCCCAACCAAGCACCCTTCCTCCTGGCCCAAAGCCCTCCTGAATAAGCCCCTCTGACTACACTTATTCCAGAAGCTCGTTAAAATTAAATAAGATCTTTAGCATTGTGAAACTTAGAGAGACAGTTACACATTCTCACCTATGTTTTCAGAGACAGAGATCATTTCTCTCCCCCACCCCCGCTTACATAACTGGAATGCCCTTCCTCCCCTTACCCCAAACCCTGCTCCTTCATCCCCACTTCTGGAGTCCTCCTCCTCCCCCCATATAAGCTGCCACTAACCCTATGCATCAGTGGTGTTGCCACCAGCTGTTAACATCTGCCTGCTCTTCTGCCATCTCACGTGTCCCTCCCCTGCGCTATCGAGTGGTAGCCCTTGCTCTCACACAGATTTGAAATCCACAGTTCAGAACTCTCGCTCCGTGGGATTCCAACAACAGAAGAACGGGAGATAAGAACATAAAAGGATCCTCAATGTGGTGTCCCATCAGGAAGCCAACTAAAGCTGATAGACGCTGTCCTCTCTGACCCATAAGCAGGAAAGGGCTCGGCATTTAGAGAGGAGAAAAGCCGTTCAGGAAACACCTTCATGTGGTCTGTAATCGGTCAGCATCACCTAACAAATAAAAAGCATTCGGCCGGGTCTTTAACTTTTGAGGTAATCAAATCACCTTTTATGAAAGATTTAATAATATTTTCCACACGTACACATTGCACATGTATTTCTTTTTTTTTTCTGTGTTTCCCCCACTTTTACTTTGCAGTGACAATCAGCAATTATTTTACAGAGAAAGACTCTGTAACAAGCTTACAGGATGCCTTTAGTAATAGGATAATTATTTGTAACTCTATCAAGAATTATAATTTTTAATTTAAAAAGAAATCAAATAAAAACAGCTTTCATCTTTCCTACCATGTGAAGAAAACATTCTCTGCCTACAACTCAAATTATCATTCTCTTCTTTGTGCAAAATGAATTGACCCAGAAAACTAAAAGGGTAAGAACCCATATTTGCCGGGCTTATTCAGCAGCCAAAAGTTCATGAAAAACACTGTTGTGTATCACATAGCAACCACTTGATGCCTATTGTTAAAATACAGTAGTTATTCAAAACGTAGAATCTTGCATTCCCAAATAAGAAGCCAGGCTGCAATGTGTGTTTACTGGTTTGGGGAAACAGTCATCCTGCCATTTTCCTTTTTTCCATAGCCTTGACATATTTGGTCAGCTATGCAATGTGCAGTCACCCACAGGAAAGAAAAGGATGCAAGAATTTTCCTCCAGTGCTTTGCTCACAGGACAATGTTCGTTCAAAGCAACGCTTGAGATCACTGTGAAGAGAGTTAAGATGTGCTCTCTATTTTTATGCAGTCACATTTTTGGTAAAAATGTGATACTCCAGAGGAAGAGGGTGAGGAAGAAAGGAAGAGAAGCTTACTGCCTTTTGACTGAGCATCACAGTTGCACACTTCACCTGTTCTCAGAGCGAGCTACTCTCAGGAAATCCTTTCCACAGGTTCAGATGCCCACACTGCTATTGCACATCTGCGCTTCCTCCCAGCACTGTTACCCATCACTGAGCTGGGCAGAGGTATGAACTCCACAGACATCTCCCACACCAGTTGTCCTCCAAATATTTTGTAGTAAAATATGGTAAAAAATAAGATGCAATAAAAGTAAAAGTTATAGAGGAGGAAAGAATGTCAGCTGTGAAGGAAAAAGACAAAACAAAACAAAACAAAGCAACCAGAAAAAAATTAGCAATTTCTGTCAAATAGAGCACATGTTACTCTAAAATATTTGAAAAGCAGTGGCAGATCACTGGAGCTATTCTGGCCTTCCCAGATTTCCATGAAAGCTGAAAGACAGCCCTCAGTGTCAGTCACAACTGCATCAAACTGTCTATTTAAATTATCAAAGCAAGACCACAAGGGTTCTTCTGAAACAACTGCTGGAGGAGATGAAGGGAAGAATAAGAAAGACATAAACTCCCTTGTAGGTGCTATTATGCACTACTACACAAGTAATACAACTTAAAACTTCAAGATAGTGGCATTTTTAATACCAGAAGGGAATGGCAGACTTGCTTAGTGTAACTTTGAGATATTTCATCAAGGCTGTGTACAAAGAGGTGTACAAAATTTTCTTAGCTCTAAGATGCTTGTTGAGATTATCTGCTTAGCTAAAAGAGTGTTTAAACTCCTTTGAGCAGTTAAAATAAGACAGCAGTGGAAAGCAGATTAAAAGGGGGGAAATGTGTGAACACAGCCATTTTTGCCATGAATGTTACTTTGAGCCCAGCTGTATCTAGGTGTGATGGTGCTGCTTCCAGAGTCTCCAAAAAGAAAGTAGAGTGGTAGGCAGCAAACCCCACGTGAAGGCATGGAGCAGCTAAGGAAAAAGTGGGACAAGTAGGTACCCAGGAGCAAAGAGGTGAGGTTTGTGATTTTAGAGACAGAGAGATCTGGCTGTTTCCAAAACAAGATGGAAAGTGTGGATGGGTTGACATTGCAGCTTGTGTGCTCCAAGCGTTCCTGCTTGTCTTAATGAAGCTTCTTTATTGGAGGTCAAAGGACAATGCATCCACTTCTTAACTGCACCTCTCAGCAGGCTTCCAAACAGACATGGAGATACAATTCCACATTTGAATCAGTCCAGAAGTAGATCGGTGCGCACTTACGGACAGAGATTGCCTATACAAATGCAATACTTGGGTTTGGTCACTGGTCAGGGATCCGAGCGTGACGGGATGTGGCAATTATACGTGACTGTCGAATAGCTGCAGTTACAATAGTACAGTCATGTGTAATTTATCAACAAGATGCTCTGATGAAAAGACCAAGCTATTACATCCAGCGCACAACTAAACATTAAGAAATCTTTCCCGTAAAACAATAAAAAGTATATGTTGCAGAATAATGCAGAACATTTCCAGCATAACTCAAATTCTCCTCTGAAAAATGTATGCTTCTCTCAAACAGATTCTCAGCCCAGGGACTGCTAATTTATGATCCACCAAAATACTCTGCTGAACAAAAAAGTAATACCTACACTGCGCCTATGCAAATCACTAAGAATAAGTGACTCTAAGGACCAGTAAGAACAAAGCCCAAAACTCCTATCAAACATTATCTGAGGTTTGAAAAAGTCAAGACAAAGTGTAGGGTTTTTTTAAATGGGGATAAATTGGGATTTCTGTAACAATTGTCTCATTTTGCCTGCTTTTATCTAAGGATCTCAAAGAGCACTCCAAGTGTTAATTAAATTACAAAGCATTTTTGAGACAGGTAAATGGTATTATGCCCACTGGGGAACGGAGGGAACATTTACATTTCATTACTAAAGTCACACAGCAATTCAGTGGCTAGTAATATAACCCAAGAATTACCACTCGCCACTTCTACTCATTGACCTGATGGCTTCACAAGAGATAAAATTAGCTTTAAAAGACAAAAATGATTTCCTCTTGTGCTTTACTATCTTTCAAGAATCAGGTCAAGATGTTATCATTTTATTTTTCTTCCTCAGCTTACTTGGGAGGCCTTTCTTTCAGAGCCACCTCTGAAGACAACACCTCCTCACTGACCCAAGGTGGGATCACAGTGCAGAGACACAGATAGGAACCTAAACAAGGGCAGTGAACTGTAACGGTGCTGATTCAATGGCTTATGCAGATGCACCAGGAGTCTCTTTGCACTCTTCTAACCAGCCATACTCCCAGAGTGGACACATAAGAGCCTCTGACCCATCAGGATGAAGATGGCAAGATTTGCAGATTAAATAATCCTTTCCTGGCCACTTAACTGACTTCCAATCCTACTTTACCAAAAAAAAAAAAAAAAAAACCCAACCAAAAAAACCAAACAAAAAGAGAAGAGACCTAAAACTACCCTGAGGAACCTGGTGCCTCATACACTTCATACAATAATCTCCCACTGAAAGGAACAACATAAACACAACCAACCTCAAAATGCTTCAGACCATGGAAAAGTCTGTTCTGCAGCTTACCACATCTGTTCGAGTGGCATGTACAGATACAAGACAGAAACGTTTCGCTGACCATTCTATTCTTAGCCAGAAAAAAACAAAAAAAGAGCCACCATTTTTCATTCTGGCTTGGTCCTGACTAGTACAACTGCAGGTTCCACAAGTAATAAAGCAGTAAGATACAATGCAATCTGCACGACAGACTGTCCAGTGACTGACAGCACAACCGACTGCACCTCTAATTCAAGATTGGTGCAGCTCTGTTAGAGCTTTAACAAATTTTACCTCCAATAGTAAACCAATTTTGTAGAGCTCCTTACAAAAGAACCTTTTCTGTTTCACAATTATTACTAAAACCAGAGAAGCACCTTTTCAAACTTTCTTCAAATGTTTTGAATACAGCATTAAACTAAGATTTCAAGATTTATTTCTGACATCCCCCTCTCCAATTCTTGTTATGTTATGAAGAACCAGCTCTGTGGAAGAGATGGGAATATCTGTGATTTAAGTGACCAAGGCTTTACCATAGCAGAAAATAGAGCTGCTGGGCCTATTTCCACTAGTAGTATTATTGTTAGACACCATGACAATCATCATCTTTTTCCCTTTTCCTCAAAATATGTCTAAAGAACCACACAGTTTATACACTGCATTCAAAATATTTTTCTTCGTTTACATTGATTGCATATTTCAAATCATGTTACAGCTGTATGGCTTAGCCCAAATCAAATAAGGAATCCACATAAATGCACACACACACACGCGTGCCTTGGTTTTAGTTGTTGCCAGTATTGACAAGATTAAAATATTTTTCTCATTCATTATTTATTGTGATATGATGAAACAGTAAGAGTATGTATTTAACAGAACATCACAAAGTAGAGTTAAAATGTGGACGTGCTGTTGCAGTTCGATTTTACTGCGCCGGTGTTAAGTATGTGACTCCCTGACTGCAATAATGACATCTTTGGGTGATGAAGATTTAAGATGCTTCGCAAAGATGCAGTGTTATCCAAACTCTTCAGCCATGCTGATTAGGAGCATCATTAAATAGATGAACCCAAGACTGGAAAGAGTGCCGTGACTAACGTCCCTCCTGTTGCTGTGGGAATCAGTGCTCAGTGCAAGAGCAGCAGAAGACTCCCATGCTTCATCAGGTACAGAACTGGAATGACTGGGAGGCAGTTGTACAGCTATGACTCCAACACCTCTACGGGCGCCAACGGCTTTTGTTACTAAAAATGTGTCCTCTGGATACTTTCTCTGCTTTTACCTGAACAAGTACTACCTGTCAGTCAGAGTCTGGGGTCAAGCAGTGCTACCTACATCTGGTTGAACCTCAACGTACAGGGTAGAGCCGTACCAGTATGGTTTGCAAATGTATGTACTTTGGATTGCAAACTACAGACGTAGCACTGCATGATCCCAGTTTTCAGCTCACAGTTGGGCACCATTCTGCACGTTTCTACTGGCAAAAAAAAAGCAAGAAAATGCCAGAGAGAGCACCACAGCAAACAACAGTAACCAAAAGCAGTACTGCTCAACACCAAGCTTGTGTTCACTAGTACGTGGCAGTATCTGGGTTGGAACGCAGAAAAAGAAACACACATTTTAGCCCAAATGCTTATTCTTGCATACCACAGTCTAAATATACTGCCTATGATAAGTACAGCAGAATAATCAGAAGGTACTGAATGCTTAAAATGCACCCTTAACAAAACAAAGCAATGTAATGCATCTCTCTCTTCACGTGTCAAACAATTTGCCTAACAAATCATAATAATGCAGAATGATACAAAATTCACCCATCAAGCCCAAACGCATGCACAAAGATTACCATGGCAAAGAATTGTGAACTTCATTAAATATGTTAAAGGCAAAAAAAGGAAAAAAAAATTAAAAAAAAAAAAATCAGCTTTGAAAAATAGTAATCCTGTCTTTCAACAAAAATATTATAGGAAGCTATGAATTTGGTAGATCTGAATAGGATGTTGGTACATGTTTTACTAAGGTAATATAATGGCACACTATTATTAGATCACATTAATCATTACTGTGCCAAAGGCACTGACAGCACCACTGAAAAGGATTGAAAGGGCTGGTAATGGATATAAATTACCCATTGTGTGATAAAAGGATTTTTACTAAGAAGGTAAGAATAAAACAGCAAATTTCTAATATAACTGTTGTGTAAAAACCAAAATAAAAGTAATCCAGTCAGTAATATCCACAAGATCAGAAAGTAAGCACTTTTGAAACAAGATAAAGTCACAATAAAAACCATATACACTGTAAAATTAATTTTGTGGCGCATAATATTACTATCAATTTAAATAGTTTACATGATGACCTCTGAGGGGTATGGTCAAGAGAAAGGTAAGCTTTGTTAATTAGAATCGAGTATGAGCAACTGCAAGCGCATTTTAAGTTTGTGGGCTTGGAATTTTCTCTTTGGGTTCATTTTTTTTTGTTTTACTGTTGGGGTTTTATTTGGTGATGGTCGTTTGTTTTTGGTGGTTTGGTTGGTTGGTTGTTTTTTTTTTCTTAACCTGTAAGAGCTTCATGACCACCCCCTAAAATTCGAGATGTGCCTAGAGTCTTCCATGTTCTGCATTAACATTGCAACAAACAGCGCATCTCTCAGATGGCTTTATCTTCCAAATGCTATTACAAAATGAACCACGTCTTTGCTGAGCTATTTAACTATTTGATTGAAACCATTTGTACTTCTAATTGTTCAGCTCTGGGCTCCTCCTTTACTCTGGCAAGTAATTCCTGATATTAGTAGTGAAGCGATTTGGTCAAACTACATCCTTATTTACAACATTAAAAATCCACATATCTTCTCTGAAGTTGATGGAATTATTCCAGAATCCAGTCACTGTAATTCTTTTTGAGTCAATTGTCTAGAATAAAATCCAGTAGTTCACATTCAATTAGTAAGTTTTAAAAATTGTAAGCCATATTCTTAAATGATATAAATTCCTAAGTACAGACATCAATCCTGAAAACACATCTCCGCTTAACTTTACTCACGTGCGTAATTCCATTAGCATCAGTAATTCAATACCTGCTTGTGCATTTGCAGTATTGAAGCTTTAATATGCCTGAATATCCTCTCACATCGGCTATAAATCAGCACAATTCCTTTCGATCACAGTTTCTACTGATTCACAAGATATAAAAACGAGTGGACAATCCCGTGTAACAATTAAAATAAAGAAATAACATAAGAATCTGATTTGGGAGCAGAAGCTATCAGAAATTCTGATTTAAGAATCAATTAATGTATGTAGAATGTAGATTTCATTATTGGTTATTTCTTAGGAAGCCAGACTCTCATTTCAAACGGGGGGCCAAATAACCCAAGTCTGATTTCACACCCATTTCCACACAGGACCTTCTTCTACTGCACTGGAATAGCTCAGGGGAAAATCACATATATAATGAAGTACACCCCTCCACCCACTGATTTTCATGGGTGTTCTTGTGCTAATATGCAACAGAGTAAGGTTCTTAGTAACATGCATGAGATCTTCTATTAAACTTATGGGGGAAAAAAGAACCAACCAGCAAAAACAACCATAAAAACCCCCAAGCAAACAAAAAGTGATAAAATGAATTTAATCATGAGTGTCATGGATTTTTAAAAAATCATCAGTCTGTTGATAAAGTAATAAGTGATGATTCACCCCCAACACAATTATTACATATCAACTGTGTAAGATGAACGCTCATGATTTTACCAGGCAGATTTTTTTTCTTGAAGAATCTATTTGTAGCTCACTACACCCTGAAAGAACTACAACTAAAAGTTTTGCTGAAGATATAAACATAGTATTTTTGAAGATTAAAAAAACAAAACAAAAACCAAAACCAAACAACAACAAAAATAAATAAAATAAATAATAAAAAACACAAACAAACAAACAAAAAAACCAACTTAAAATAAAAAAACCCAAAGAACATGTGAGAACAGATTTTTGTATCTAATTTAGGGACCTCGTTTTTATGTATTTTTTTAATATGTAAAAAGAAACCTACAAACTCAGATCTGTAAGCAGAAGAAAATGTTATGAGATCAATATAAATAAGTATTCTTACCAGTTACTCTGAAACTGATGAATCTGTTCCCTGGTTGAGGAAATTCTTAAAAGACACAGGATAGGTAGTGGAGGTCGCAACTGTAAAGATAAAACCTGTGAGAAATTTAATATGCCAAAAATCAGTGTTTCAATCACATTTCTGTTAAAGTATTACAATGCCACCTCAAGCAGACAGTCTACAGAGCAGCAGAGAGTACCAAGAATTAGCACAATCACGGGATTAACTTTTTTAAGCCTCCATAATGTACGTGTTTGGTGGTCATTTCATTCGGGGAACTGAAAAGTTCTTTCAGTTCTGGATTGTTTTGAAAGGGAAAACCTCTCCTCGAGATAATGATGAGGAACAGAATGAAATTCTTCTGTTCCTTTCCCCTAGACAGTGTGGCGAAAGAGGACAAAACAGGATAAAACAAAAGTTGCACAGCATACTCCAGAAACCCAGTTATTCTCTTTGACATTGATATTCTAATCTTTAAAACTGAGTAAAAAGAGAACAGCTACTAATTGTATTTTTATTTTTTTCAATTCCATTTTATAACAGAAATAAGTCCTTTGTAGATGATCTCATCTAATAAACCCTACTTAAAAGAGATAAGAGCCAGCAGTAAAAGCCAAGCCAGAATACTTCCAAGATATTTGTCAGTAGTGAATTTAGAGCCATTACATTAGTAAGCAAAATAGAAGCAAAAACAAAGGGCGTTCTTAGAGCAAAATAAACTTCACTCCACCGAAGCTATAATCTGAAGAATTTACGACTGAGAATTCTAACTATGTTTATTCCTATGCATGTCTAACAAATGAAATTAAAGGTCACTTCCAAATAATACACTTTGTATATCTACATCAACCAAACTATTTCATACAGCAGACTCTGGCTCCGAAACCCCAGCTGAAGCACCACAGCCTTAGGGTTTCACCTTACCAACACTGGTTTCCCAAAGAAGCTCTGAGTTCTCTGCAGAGCCCCAGTGGCAGGCTGAAGGAGTCAGTGTGTACAGAATTGGATCCTTCATTTCTGTGGGAAATATTTAAGAGCTTGACCATTTTACTGCATTTGGTTTAAACTGGTCAGCACTGACAGGACCACACTGCTGGGCAATGCCATTTGTTGACTGGAAGGATAAACAACAATTTTGAGGACTCTGATTGATGATGAAAACAATATTAACTAATTCTGCAAATTAGGAGTTCCCTACTAAGCAGCACAGCCCTCCACTAGCGCGATACCGATACGACACTGCCCATATATCCTCCGAGATCTCTCCAGACTCAAAACGTGTCCTAGTTACGTACAATGCAAAATGCTACTGCAGAATGTCCCACTTTGTCCATGCCATCTCCTCCTCTCACTCCTTTGGTTTCTCCACCACACCAAACACAGGCTACTTATCTTCATTCTGATGGTCTACCAGAGTGTTTCCCAATTCCCACTCCTTCCTTTCTCACTTTCAGGTTGAGCCAGTCTTTATCACACACTTCAAAATGTTTCCCAAGTGATAATTCTGCCACACCACTTCTCTGGCACAGGAGAAGTACCCCCAGTAAAAGCTTCAAACCCCACAGTTACCTGCCAACAATTCAGCAGGATTTACCTGCTTTGCCATCACCACTCTCTCACAGAGAGGAACACGTATTTTTTTGCTCTCTCCTCATGCCTACTTTTCTTTTACATCCCAATTGTCTCTGGTTTTATACTTGAATTATAATCCCCAAACAGCAAAGCCTATCTTCTCCTTACATATTTTTCAGTATTGAGCTAAATGGGTGGAGAGCATGTCCAAGCCATTGATGTGACCTGGTACTCTGCTTCCCACAGGTATATTTAGCTCCACAAGAATGGACCACCAATGGATGGTCAAGCCAAACGCCCACAGTGTTGGCTGCACAGAACAAAAACCTTTTGTAAACAGTTAAGAAAAAAACAAAAAAACAAACCACCAAAACCTTCTCATCAGATTTGGTCATCCCAGATATTAATTGGTATCCAGATAGGATTAAGATCCTATTTATAAAGGCCCATACCATTCTGGAATTCAAAATAAATGAATTTTGATTACAATATTTGGACACAGAAAAAGCAAATTCCTAGACTGCAACACATAAACATAGGTCCCATCCAACATTTTCAGTTGCACAGTGTCTAAGAACAGTGACAGCTTGTTTGTCTGGAATTTCTGCTGTTGTTATTGTCCTAAAAACTCAAGATACACTTTTTTAGTGTTTACTTGCAGCTTATTCAATGTAAGAAGGTCAAGAAATAGAAACAAAGAAGGAATAAACTGCTAGGCTTTGAAAAGATGTTCTCTCGCTAAACAGGTCCTTAGTACTCCTACGCTGACATCGCAGACTACAGTTTTTCTGTGCTATTACAAGGCTACTTGTGTTTAAAAAAAAAAAAAAAAAAAAAAAAAAAAAAAAAATCAGATTTTACATACACACTCATGACTTGCAAAATTCTAGGAATAATTCTCAAGGGGCTTTCACTAAGATGCTTTATAAATTCTGATGACAGACAGAACAGAGTAAGGCTTCATCTCTTGAAGTCCTGTCCTGATTTGTTTGGAGGCTTGGTGTCATTGATCAGCATGTCAATGTCTCTTGCAATCTGCTTTCCAGTTCATGTCTGAGTGAACCCCTCAGGTTTAAAACCTTAAATGATTTAAGGTCTGTGATACATAACCTTACGAACAAATTGGGAAAATCTGTAGCTTTACACATTAAACTGCAGCAGAAATGATTTAAAGCCTTATAAAAAGGTATTTTACTTACCTGTGCTAATATTATTCTAACACACTTGGCACTGACTATGTAAAGCAGGTATTTTAAAGGTACAGGCAGCACGCTGCATGGGAACAAATTAAGACAGTTCCACTTCGGTCAAATTGGGCCAGTTTACCAGTGTCTAATACACTCACTGGAATTTAAAAAAAATGCACCATGAATCCCTACAGAGCAATTTTTCCATGGTAAAACCTCCTGGAGTAACACTCCCTTGTAGTTGAGCTC
>JANHGN010011049.1:0-16483 GCA_024605025.1 Megaceryle maxima
CGAGAACAGACCATACTTCAGCAGAAGTTATTTTCTTAGTGTAGAAATAAGAGAGAGAAGGACCTGTGTCCTGTTTATTTAGGAAGTAAGACTAGATCATAACTGTGATTCCAACATAATGTAAAACACACTGGGTTTCGTGTTCCCCTCATTTTGCCTAATGTCATAATTTCTGAGTGATTATCTTACTGGAGGCTTAGCTGAGCCACACTCATTCCCAAGGATCTCAGAGGGGTTACCTGAGGGGAGACAAAAGATACATAAAGACTCCTGAGTGAAGCCACTATAATCCTTTTCAGCTTTTAAAAAATGAAACCAATGAAACAAACAAACAAAAAATTCAACCAACCAACACCACCACAAATTGTCTTCTATAATATAGGAAAGGAGATAAATACTGTCTGTACCTCCCTTCCATGCAGCAAATGAGTTCCATGTACAGAGCCCCAGAGTACCCATGTCCCAGCAAATTGTGCACTTTTCCAGCCCCCAGAAGAAGCAGTTTGTTCATCATTCTAGAAACTACTTATGAGTGGACATTTAGGAACTGCTACGAAAAAGCAAATGCTAAAACAATAGGGTCTACAGCTACTGGTATTTATACCTTACGGTCATTAGCATATGCAGAACTGAGTCCAGCACCTCTGACGGTTTTGTTTCCCATATTAGTCAACTCCAGTGGTGCAATTGTAATACAGTTGTTAGCTCAGGCTGCAGCTGGCAGGTGGTAGCTACACCTGAACCTACACAAGGTTTTGTGTACCAGCAGAAAAAGCTGGCAATAGTCACCACATTGAGTGGGGAGGCAGTAGGGAAAGGGGCGCACGGGGGTGCTGCATTCACGGAAGCCTGGGTTGCTAAGCACACAGCTTGCTATGCCGCTGGGCAGGCAGGACCCAGCAGAGCCATTAAGTCTGGAAGCAGCTGAGTATTTAAGAAGCTGCACGCTACCGTGCATTTGCATAGCTTAAGTTGTAGTAAAGCCCTAGCAGTAAAGGGTCAAAAGTGCAGAGCCAGAGGGCTAAAGCCCACGCAGACCACATCATAACCTAGTCTGTCCTCAGTGGAAAAGGACTTAAGGAGGAACCGCGAGAAAACGAGTCTCACTCCAATCAAGGAGAATTTAATGGCCAAGAGGCAAGAATACTAAAATAAATTGAAGGTAAAGCACATGTGACTAGGTCTGGCAAAGCTCAGAGGCACAAAGGCTGCAGAGCATCTATGTGCCCCCAGTAAACCGAGCAGGAGTGTCATGCAAAAGAAAATGAGATTCTCCTTCTTTGTGATTTACACATCTAAACCAAAATGACTCTTTGCTTGCACTATCTGTGTGATCTTAAGTTTCTTTTCTGTGAATCATCTGACACTTATTTCTGAGATTGAATATTTAACTATTTCCCTGGGCATCATCTTCACCCTGGCACTGCAGGAACTGAGAGTCCTGCCTCATGCAGTGACTCCCCACAGCAGACTCTCCGTTCTCTCTTTCCTCTCCCTCATTAGTAAAGGCTGTTTCAATACTCACAGAGCTACTGGCTTCAGACAGGAGAGCCCATGTCCGATTTCACTTCCTCTAGTATAATCACAGACTTCAGTGACTGTGCTTTTCATTTATACTGACGTAACCAAGATTGAAATCTGTCCCACAGCAAATATTTATCAGAGCATATCAAAGGAAAAGCAGACCAGAAGAGAAACAAGCAAAACAGCGAATGCCATTAAACTTTGCCAAGATACACCACTCCAGAGACACAGAACTAAAATGTAGGACAAAGCAGAACACTGAAAAGCATAGCCCCAAATTTCCAAACACTTATGTCCTACAAAAACATTTAAAATTACTTATAACTTGTGAAGATTAAGTAAGGAAAACCTGCACAGAACTAACAATATATGAGCAAAGTCAATGATCACTGCTCTACTGCTTTTGTTAACATCTTGGCTTTGATACATATGCCCATCGCAGCTACCTGCTCTGTCAGAAAGCCTTCCTACAGAGTAGTAAGAAAGAAACAGGACAACATTCACAACTGGCTTTCTAAATGATATAAAATAATGGGATGCCACACTTTAATTAGATAATTAAAACTCTATTGCTCCTTTACTACATGCCAAGGACACTCAGTTTCTTGGCAGCAGACCCTAATTTTCCTTCTTTGATATCCAGGTCACAGCCATTTGGATTAGAGGTTCATTTCCAGCAGCAGTACATAGCAGTGGCACACAACTTCCCATCCTGCTGTCACTATCTCCCTGAAGTTCAGTGTCTTTCAACTGTATTTATAATTATAAAAGCTGTTAAATTAAAGCCCTTACAAAGGGTAATTTCTCAATATTCTCAAAGGTCAGGGGACATGTAAGCATATTAAAAAAGTTAAGTAGCCCTGTGCAACAGCAGCAACTTCTTACATCTGCAAAAACAGTGTCTTGTCCTGTTATAGCTGAAGAATGAGACTGAGAGGGTAAGGACAGAAGGAAAACAACTGTTTCATCCCCAGCTCTCCAGTTTCTTCCAAAGTTAGGCCTACCCCATCCCTGACTATTTGCAAACATGGTTAGCATGCCTTATTCCTCCATTAAAGGAGGAATGAGTTTTTAGTATTTAGTATTTCTCCCTCTTAGGAGAAAGGGGAGTGCTGCCCTAAAAGAGCTCTACCCAATGTCCAGATTAAGTGAGGAATCATAGCATGGTAGGGGCTGGAAGGGACCTCCAGAGATCATCGAATCCAACCCCCCTGCCAATGCAGGAACACCCAGGGCAGGCCACACAGGAACAGATCCAGACAGGGTATGACAGTCTCTAGAGAAGGAGACTCCACAACCTCTCTGGGCAGCCTGTTCCAGGGACCTGTCACTCTCACAGTAAAGTTTTTCCTTGCATTGAGGTGGAACTTCCCGTGTTTCAGCTTGCGACCATTACCTCTTGTCCTGTCACAGGGCACAGCTGGAAAGACTGGCGCCTTCTACTTGACACCCACCCTTTGAATATTTGTAAACATTAATAAGATCCCAAAGTTACATATGCAAGGAAGTTGCATATGCTTCTGAGGAGTAACTCAAGTCTTCTAGCTGGAGGAGCACAGGGCCCTGACCACTGGTACCAGTGCCTTGCCTGAGCTGTGACCTCCAGAGCAAACTCCACACAGCCTCAGGATTATCAAATGTCATCAATCTCTGCATTGTCAATCTATACACAGGGCAGAGTTCCTCATTCTCAGCAATGCTTCAACTGGAAAGTCCTAACAGCACACACGTTGTTGAAAACCCAATGCTTTTTCCCAAGACGAGAACATAGAGGAGTGGGTGAGACAGAACAAATCATAGAGACCAGATGGTAGTCACACTGCTTAATGCACTGTTGGAAGGTGCCCAGCTAGTCTGGTGATGAGTGATAGAAGAACCTACAGAGGGTAATACTCTTTGTAAAGTGCCAGCAATTTATTACATTATATTCCTGAGAACAGCTGAAGTGAATTTACCGCAGTAACCATTTATTATTCCTTCTGACAACCCTGAGATCCTATCTGTACTGCTGCTATGGTTGATGGTACCTTCTGGGCAGATGTGAACTTGTTCAAAGCTAGCCAAAAGCCAACTGTCCAGCTTAGCATAAAGGCAAACCCTAGCCAATAAACCACCCAGCGGGCGTATTAGCTTATGCTCACTGCTACACTAACCACCACTTGGGTTTTGGTCAAGTTGGAGTGTAACCAGAACAGGCTTGCAGCCACTCAGGAAACAACCAAACCATAGCTTGACAAAGGTATACACCATGTGTTGCACTGAACAGCTCCTCCCTCCAGCTACTTCAAGCAAAGCAATGGTTATTAGGAACATGCCCTCTACAGAGTCTTTGATAAAGCAGATATAAGACAAGGTATTTGTATTCATCTTGTCTTGTGTACAGCCTACACTCATGCCTATGTATCATCATTTTACTCTAAAAAACATTCCTTCAAGTTTGATTCTTTTTCATTAAAAAGAATAATCATTGAGCAATTTAATGAAAATGATGCTTCTAAGCAGAATTTGGCAGAACCTAGTAGAGATCATATTTTCTATTGCCTGTCCCGAATTTGATCTTGCACTAGGGACAGGTGAGGTAAACAAAGCAGAATCTTGACCACAAAAATCTGAATTGCTTCGGCATGCTGGAAATGAAGCTAAGACAGTACTGTTCTTTTTTTTTTCCCAGAGAACAGTCTGTCCCTGTAAGATTGGGATCTCATGTGCAGAAGGGGAAATGAGTTAATTTTTTCTCAGAAGACCACTTCTCTCTACAGATGCGCACATCTTAAATACTGTTCTTGTTTCATGAACTTCTTTTGGTCAGATAGTAGCCATTTTCACAGAATCACAGAATGGCTTTTAGCTGGAAGGTGTATTGGAAAGTTTTTTGGGTTATAAATCATCTAGTCCAACTCCTCAGTTTCCACATGATCTCCTGTGGAACAAAGTACATAAGTACTTCATGGTTATGTTTTGCATGAGTCATCTACTCTTGAACCATCACTGTCCACATCCAGTCATCTGCAATATCTAATAAAACATGGATCAAAGTAGAGAGAAGGTTACACAGCCTTGGCAACCTTACCATTCTGGATGAGCTAACTCAGGCTTATTGTAGTTGGGACACAGGTATGAGTAGTTTCAAACTATTATTTAAGATTTTTGCTATGTTTATTTGGGTTACCTTGTAAAGGGAACATTCCCCAATACGATGGCATGCCATTATAACATACAAATCTGTCCACAGATGAAACCTAGTCACCAGCTAAAATCCGTACAAGTATTACACAGTTTTAAGAGAAGAAATTATGTAGTGAAGTCAGAAAACAGGAAATTTTGCTCTTTCTTTAAAAAATACAAAATCTTAATGAAGAAACTGTATTAAAGGTAATGCAGAACATCAGTTCTTTTTTAAAAAGAAAAACTCTCCAGAAAATGTTTCGGCCTTCACACAAGAAGCTTGTTTTAAGGCAGTTTTATTGTAGTACAGCTTGCTTTATTCACTTGAATTTAGGTATCTTTCCAGTTACTCTTCATCTGTCTCATATTTAGACTTAAAAGGTGCCTATCACCTTCGTATTTTAGTAAAGATTGATGGTTTATTTATATTTATTGAAGCCATGACCTTCTTTATTACTACAACCTCCTCTATTACTACCCCTGATATTAAGTGAATAATATCTTTCCTGTTAACTATCCACATATACTTTGTTGCGGTCTGTTTTTTTAATTATAGGTCTGATGCCAGTGAATGGAATAAAACAGAACTTTTTAGAAAACACCACATATCCCATCTCTAGAGAAAAGTTATTTTCTTTACTTCACTATTATTTCCTGTGCCAGGTACCTCAAGCCTGTGACAATGACGTAGTGTTGACTCTTCACTGCCGTTTGGTGGTATTTTGCTGACAGTTTGCTCTTTGTTATCATGGGATGACTGCTCAAAAGACTGGAGAGTGATGCAGTTTTTCAAATTCAGTTTTTAGTTAATAGGTATTAATCTCTCACATCATCCTGGCAGCAGTGTCTGAGAACGGGCATGGAAAGGAGTTCCTCTAATACTAAAAACTCATTCCTCCTTTAATCGAGGAATAAGGCATGCTAACCAAGAAACTACTGACTGTTCACTTTCTCATCTAGAAAAGGAGTATCTTCTGGCTTCTCAAAGTTATTAAAAAAACACTATAAATATATTCATGACCACTGAAGAACTATGTCCATATTTAATTTTGACTGCAAATGTGGCAATGTCTGTGAACCAATCAGAAGAGTACAGATCTTTCAGGAAGATGAAATCAACTGCCATTGTCCTCCAGCAAAAACTGGAGATCTTCATTCTTCCTCAGTCAATGTTCCTTCAGTCTCAGAATCCCTCACTTTCTGATGCAAGTGCTTCATCAACAGATTTTGTATGCCTCTCCCCTGAATAAATCCCATGATGCAGCTGGTCATCCTTTACAGTAGCCCAGGACATCTGCTTGGTGGAAAATCTTGCTGCCCACTCTCCTGAATTGTTAACAACAATGACACCACCCAAGCCCCCAACTCGTGTCTTCATGTAGTCTAATGCAGTGTCAGCAGCCATCTCTGGTGACATTCCTGAAAAGAAGAACAAGATAACTTCATGGTACCTGCCTTGAAATAAATTTTAAAATTTTGTATTTTAAGTTTCACCCCTTCCCATAGAGGACCTAATTCCTCCTTCAACTAAATTGGCAAGAAATATGCAGTGTAGCAAAGGAATTGTTGATAGGAAAGCTCTGGCCAGTTGCTATTAGCTGCTATGGTGTGATGCTGCTGCAAGGACAGGATTTAAATAGCATCAGACTGTAATTCAGTTTCAGTGTTTGGTACAGACTATCTCATCAACACTATGTTCAAGACACTACATACCATCATTTGAAGGCAAAAATCTGCAATCTGCAAGCTTTGTCACAAACTTTGTCACGAGCTAGGTCTAAAGCATTTACAATTTGGAAAAAACACATTTGAAAAATAAAAAATTTCAGTCACCCTCTATGTTCCAAGTCCACTGGCTGCAGCAGAGCTCAAAGCACATACTTCACATTGTCAAAATTTATCAAAAGCAGACATCAGTGTTTGTCTTCCTGAAACTTCTGAAAATATCAGGCAAGATGAGGACTCAATGTACTAGACAGCCGAGGAAGGACCAGCCAAGCAACTTCATATTTTCATTACACTTAATTCATATTAACAGGAATATTTTCTAAATAAAGGTAATGTGTACATCATACAGACAGGCCTGTAATAGCTGCAGAATATTAGTTCACTACAAGTATGAATATAGATTCAGGAATGCAGTTGGCTCAGCCTAACTGCTAAGATATATACCATCAATAATGTTATGCAGCTTAGGTTGCAGAACAAAAACTGACCTTCATGCCTTCCCTGCAAATTTTGAGTTAAAACCAAACAAAACCAACAGAGTCACTGCATTGGCGACTGACAGGATAAAGCTCCTTTCTCTGACGTTACGTGTGACACTGACTATTCAAGTCGGTGGCACTGACTTCAAAGGGTCAGCCCTTCGCTGTTTGATTTTTCATCAAGACAACAGCTGCCATCGTAAGACACAGATTTCAACAGCTGTTAAGACTGGCAAAGCAATTCACTCCTGAAACACTAAAGTAAATTTTTGCAGCATTGGTCCAAAAGAAGATATTTACTATGTGAATTACTGAATAGCTGAACAGATTTACAAAAGAGCTCTATAGTTGTTCATAAATATGCAACTTCAGTTGACCGTTCAAGGACTCAAAAAGTTATAAAAACTTGAGAGTTTGTTTCCAGCGCCTTCATGGAAACGTGAGGGGAGGAGGAAAAAAAAACTCTATTGCTGGCATATTTTCCTGGCAGCTGATTTATACTTCTGGGCAGGATGAATGAAGGTAGAGCAAGCATGGGCAGGGTGAACAAGTGCAAACCAATTAAACATGCATACATGTGGGTTCATTTTCTTTTCTTTTTTAAAATCTTTTTCTTTTTTTTTTTTTTTTTTTCACAAAAACCCACCCCTTTTTAATTTGAGCCTAATTTGCCTTTCATACTGACTTATCACGAGCCAGATAACTGCTATCAATGCATAGGTTTTGCAATGCAGTTAATTTCAAGCCAGAGAAGAAACTGGTTTACACAATTTAGACTAAATAAGAGCTTAGAAGGCCATTCACAAATTGAATAACTAGGGACATAATATAGAGAATAAGGGGAGATGATAATGTGTTAGAGCTTTGGGAAATAACCTGTACATTTTATTTCACGCTGAAACTATCACATTAGCCAAGAGATTTACAGAGAAATGCACCCATTATATGCAAACAGCTCTACAAAGCATAACAAAAATGTTCTCAGCTGTTACTTGTCTCTCTACTTAGTGCTTCTCCACTGAAAATGTAAATTGAAAGTTTTCCAACTATTTCCAGTTCAGTTGATCTCAAAGCAAGTTACAATATACTGCCCAAAAGCTATGGCTTTCTAAAAATAATGGTGGTATCTGTATTAATGGTTCTTCAACTGCATGCAATACAAGTATGTCGTCTGTCTACGTTTACAGACTGTAATATAATCAAGGGTTTAGATGACAGACTAACTCATGAAGGTAAAGCTCCAAAGGGTCATCCCACAGTCAGATTATATTACAGTCACATAAGACATACTGTGTCAGCTGTTTACCAAATACCCAGCACCCAGTAAGTTTAGTATATTTTCCAACACAAAATGAAAATTTAAATCATCGTTAAAATGCCTGAAAAGCATTTCTGTTGCTATAATCAGAGTTGTTAAAAAAGACCTTTACAGTTCATTAGAAAGGTGATATCCTATTCTTTATTTCAGCTCTGATCATCTATCTCTAGCCCTCTGCTACTGCTTCCTTAAATATATCTTGCTTTTACTTCTTTTCTATCTCTTTGTTCACATAATTTCAGTTTAAAATTGGGAAAGTATTATTAAAGAGAACTTAAGCAGACAATAATGTCTTTCAGTGTTTCATTGATGTAAAGCATGATTAAACACCAAGCAGCACAGATATTTCTGTCCACTTAAGGCTATTTTATCTTTATTAATACTTCAGTACTTTGTTTTTAAAGTGAGGTGACCCATCCACACACCCCTGGGAACACCTCTTCTGACAGCTGTTCTAGGATGATAGTACGTAAACTGAAACCTGTCATTAGGCAATGTTTCCTATCCTCATTATTTCAGCTTACAGGAAGTTTGGAATATACCTTGCTCCATGTGATAGAGGATCAGTCGGGCCAAGACCACTTTCATAATGCTCTCTCCATGTCCTGTGGTTGAAGTGGCACCGGAACGGTTATCAGCATAACCCCCACTTCCTTTTCAGAGGGAAGAAAAAAAAGAAGGCAGTATTCTATAATACAATTTACAAAATCTGCACTGTTTAAAATATGTATCAAACATTTCTTACTACAGGTCTGGCCGTTCTATGCACTTCTGTGAGCAAAGTGTCAGTAACAAATGTCTTTCTTATTCCTGCCTCGGTTTGAAAAGTAAAATATGTGAAAAGATCAATAACAGCAGTATCAAGGCAGTTGCAAAGTTGAGAGAGCTAGAAGACTAGTGATCTGCTTGTGGTACAAGGAGCAGAAACAGGCCAGCCCTTCACACAGGGATGGGCAAAAATATTTTCCAGAACAGCAAGGGATGGCATACTGAGGATCAGCAACATAGCAATGGGTTATGGAATGCCAGGTCACACAGTATTACCAACTGAGGAGATATGAAGGAAGATCTTGTTGAGGACACTGGTGAATTGAGCAAAGCTTGAGGGGAATTTATCCACAAGAACAGAAGCAGGTAAGAGATTTGAAGAATCTGGGGTCTAGTGAAGCATCACAAAGCACCCCTGAAGAATCTTGCAAGTCCCGACCACAGAGTGTAATTTCTAATGAATTCACCCCCTCTCACCCTTTTTTTTTCCCCTCCCATCCTTGTTCTGTTGGCACATTCCCCACCCTGTTCTCCACCAAGGTTCTGCTTGTTCAACACCCATATTTCTAGCACATTTCCTCAGAAAAGTAATTCCAAGGAGCTGTGGAGGAACATACCACAGCACTATAAACAAGGTACAGGGGGAGGGGAAAGAGGCATAAGAGAGACATGAAAGTTTCTTCCCTTCTGTACTTTCTTGACCAGATCAGACCCAAATTTACACATGGAAAACCACCACTACAACCAGTCTGTCAAAGCCCCCTTTCAAAAGGCTCAGCTATCATTTCTGTAACCAATCCTGCAGATGTTTAGCAAGAACAAAAGTTGCAAGCATATGCTCAGCAGTGCCCAGTTACACTTGTCCTTCACAGACCTATGCCCCATGCTACAGCAGCCCTGAACTTGACCTACATAAGAGAAGGGTATTTGCAGTCAGAAGGCTGCAGTCAGAAACGAAGCTGAAAATCATAGTCAGAATGCAGAGGGTACCAAAACATTAGCGACTTAGGGTGCGAGAGAAAGTTAGTCTTTGCTTTATGATAATCATGTATTGCCAACAGCAGTGCTATCTGAGTTTGGAACATGCTTTACTAAAAATAATTATTTTCCAAATCCCAGCTTCATGGTAAAACCCTGAAGCAATCAAATGGCAAGTCTGTCCCATGAGAGGAAGAAGTCTGGGGAAAGGATTTCAAGTGTCTCTTTATACTTGGATAAGAGATCTCTTAAAATATTTCCTTTATTTCACATCACATCTATTAGGCTTTGAGGCATTCTTATCAGGGCTCTCTATGAACAGGAATTTACTCAAAGTTGACAGTCATTTTTACAATTCTGGCTCACTGATATAACAAACAGTAATTACACTTATACCTACTTCCTTAAGTATCATGAAAAAAGCATCTCAGTAAGGAACAGGCTACATTTTTTTGTCTTAGCTGAAAGCATGGATGTACAAAAGGAAAGCTTCATCACAATGAACAGAAACGAAACACAGAAAGAAAAAAAAAAAAAGCCAGCATTCAGGAGAGGACAGAAAAAAGAAATTCCCATCTCCATTTTCCAGACATACAAGTGTTGCACGATGATAGTAATGACAGCACTTCCACCTCTACTCCCCATCCTTACTTGCAATCTCCATCTTGTTTTAAAGAGCTTGGGCTTTGATACATTTGCATGTTAGATCTCAACTTCAGATGTACCAGTGTTTACGTTTCATTTCACTAATGAAAAGGAGAATGCGTAATACTCTTTTTCCCCTCTTTTTTTTTCCTCACTTTAAATGAGATACTTTCAAAAAATGAGAGGTGAGAGCCCCACCCCCATACCTATGCATGCTGTGTCACCAACACGGCCAATCAGTTTATTAGAGAGTCCTCCAGTGGATGTTGCACAAGCTAAATTTCCTTCACTGTCTATAGCAACAGCACCGACTGTTCCAAGGTCTCTGCCAAGAAAAACAGTTTACAAAATTAGGTAGAATTAAAGCATACCTGCCAAAGCATGTTGCATTTATTTTCCAGGTACCTTTAAAAAAAGATCACTGCAAAAAAATTATTGCTCATCATAAAGGTATTTTTTACCATGCTTTTCATTACAAAAATAACAAGCAATGCAACAAGCCTCATAAATTTACAGAGTAGAAAACAAATTATTTATCCCTATAATTTGTTTACCTTCATAGCATGGAAACTTTGACTTGGGGAGGAATAAACACACAAAACAAAAGCACACATGGGCAGAAATATTTCTAGCCATCACAGTTCTGGAGTAGTAGTTTTTTGTCTGCAACACACCTGACACAACTTGCTTCTAAACAGCAACTCAAAGAAGCAAGAACTGTTTCCACTGTCTCAATAGGAGGTTAATTGTGATTATTAATGACAATGCACATATGTAAACGAATTAATACAGAAAAGGACAATAATGTTATGCATGCACTGAATCATTTCCTTCCTGTTCCTCCTCTTTGCTCTTCCTTATTCCCCTAAATGTTTGAATGCCACCAAAAATAAAAGTTATTTGTATGCCTTTCAACTAGTATTGTTCACAACACATCATTAATACATACTTTTGTCTTTGTACTCTGCAGCTATGCAATCTTGAGGTTTAAATCACTTCACCAGTAGAATCTGTTGAAACTGCACATCAGCTTTATTTTCTTCGGTGCATGAAGATTTTAAAGTCTCAACTACTGCTTTATTTCTTCAGCACAGAAAAGTCATCTATAACAGGCTGCTTAAAATATCCATGTGTATTCATACTTGGAGAAGAAAAGGCTATTGTAATTTACTGTAACAGTTACTGCACTGAGAAGCAAGACATTACTGAGAAACAGAAGTATGAGTGTCTACATATTCCAATCTTGGCAATTCACATGGAAACATAAACCAAGATCTGGCTAGAAGACGTATGCTGAACAATCTAAATCCCTCCACACAGGAAAAGAATTTGTAACAAGCCTTCAAGGAATTGCCCAACAGGTGACTGGATCAGGAATACCTTTGGAAGTTTCCTGGGCACTGGTGAGGTTGTCTCTAAAGCCTCACAAAATCCAAGCTATTTAAGTCAAAGTTTTTGTCTACAATGAAACCCACACTCAATTTCTCAGAGAACCAACTTCCTGTTTCCTTCTGCTTATGTAAAATATCATACTGTCAGTCCCTAAACTTCATTCACAGCAATTTAAAGTTGACTGATGAATCACAGGCCTCACAAACTGCTCTGACATTTATGTGCAGACAGACCTCACTGCAAACTATATGATGATGCAGATGGGCTTCCCACCCATCCATCTGTTACAAATTATTTGCTGTAAAGAATATTAATAAATTCAGTACTCCCTTGCGCGCTCATGTAGCAGCACCCTTCAACCAAGTTAGATCCTCATGAGAAATTAAGAAAGGTACATCCAGATGTACATTTTCCTAGGTATATATTTATCTTAAGAAACTGTGAGAATAATGAAAGTAACAGATCACATATTCACCAGCTCCGTTTTCGTGCAAGAGCTCAACTGTCAATAAATAACAAAGTGAATGCATCCAACATACCTTATCTGCAATGGAGCAAATAGACAGCTACGCTCTATTTCTTACTGTCCCTTTAAACTTTTTTATTGCTTCAGTGTCACGTGCTTTTCTTTGATAATCTTCAGGACAAAGGCAAAGAAGGTATCAACAATTTGCTGCACAGCTAGTTGACTCAGAAACATTATCAGGGCAGGCAAAGATGTCTGAGATATCATATTATAATCATCTCTCTATTGTTAGTGACAGGAGCAAGAACTTCAACAAGTACCTGTAGTATACCAGCAGATGCTATTAGTAGTAATGATTTTGTTCAATCAAGAATTATTCTGATGTACTGCATGCACTGTGATACAGAATATATCACCCAGGTTTGTTCATTCCCTTTTGCCTGCATTAGTAGTAGGGGTTCTATCAATTCCTGTCAGAGTCCTTGTTAATCAATACCTCCTCTAGTTAATCTCCCACTGTGATTCACAGAGGGGCTAGTAGCCCACTACTACCTTATAACCAGACTCAACTCCCTTTCTGTGGGGTTCTGAAGCAGTCTCCAGCAATTCCTGACAAAGGTATGTTCAGAATCTCTGGATTGAGCAACTGATGATAAAACAAACCACACCTTTTTCTCAGCAAAAATTGTACAAGATGCCATGTGGTAAGTGCAATGGAATCATAACCCTTCAGCATAAATGAATGCAGGCTTCCAAGCAGCAGAAGAGGAAGGTCTCTCTTCTGGAGCCACCAAGCTTTCCTTGGAAACTGTGAAGCCCCAAGGTTTCCAACATTCTGAGGACCAGAGGACTGGAAGCAAAGTACACACCAACTTTCGAATTCCCAGTATGATCTGGTATTATGTTGCATCTGCCTAACACTACTTCACCTCTGTCTGTTCACCTTAGGCACCTTTCTGCATAATCTCTGTGGACATAATGGGGAAAAAGAACATTCCACGAGTGATACAGGAACAACTGGGCTCGCATTAAAAAAAAAGACTTTTTTCAACTTTGTGAATTTGTGCTGATGTTTTCGGGACTGGTTGTCAGAAAAAGAACAGCCTGGCTAAGACAAAAAAAAGTCTTGAAGTTTCTTCAGAAATACACAAACCTTCTATTAGTGTATATTCCAGAAGAAGATAATGCTGAAATTGAAGATGTCTAACACTATTACAAGAAATAAATAATTAAGTAGTTATACAGAATGAATGGAGACCCAAATGCCATGCCATCCCAACTTAAATATCAAGGAGACCAAGTGGCATCAGGGGGCTAAGTCATCCTCATAATTCTTTGTAATGAATGATAATACCACACAGTCCTTAGACCATGGATGAAAAGAAAACTTCTGGTGGATACAAGATGAACTATGCCTGAGATTTTATGGCCAAGGAACAACTTTGCTTTGTTTTCAAGATCATATTTACATTTGCCTCGCAAATTTGGTTTTCCTTCTAGCAATTTACTGAATATAACATATAGCTTGTATTTTATAGCCTTATTTCATGGACTTTAACAAGTCCACAGAAGAAATTTCCTCCTTCTGATATACAAATTCTTCAGTTCTTCTTCTTCATTACTGCTATTTCACAGAACAGATGAATAACATGCAACACAACATTTATGTAATGTAACACAGGGTTTTCCTGTGCTCCAACCATTGACGTACAAGTAGAAGCTCAAAATAATTTAGTATTTATGCCAACCTCACAGGCATAATAAAACATTTTTGACATCTGATGATTTTCCTTCCTTTCCTATCCACCTCGCCCTGCTATGTATTTCATGAGACTTGGTTGTTTTTCAAGTCACTTGTGTTTTGCTGTTGTGCAATACCGTCCAATAGCATCACTTTTCACACCCACCACACACAGAACTTCTTGCTCAATTTTTTCATTCCTGTCTACAATAACCAACAGCCACAATCAGCACTCAAAAAGGAGTTACTGGGCAAGATCTGATGTCATTTAACCCCCTAATCCAGTTTAAAGACAAATCTGATCATCTACTTATGCAAGATCAGTTTGGCTTTTTTTTTTTGTCATGGACTTGTTTTAAAATGTGTACTGGAGATTTGTTAAAATCACAATTCCTCCATGGAAAAGAACTATATAAAGTGAGGCCTGTTGTTTGTTAAAGCTGCTCTATGTATTTCTATAACTGGTGATTTTTAGAGCAATAACAAGTTCTAACTTTGTCCTCCATTAATGCCACAAAACCTTTACTATCTGAAAGTTGACTGACAATCTTTTTAAGCATCAACAAGTTTGTTCCAGTTTGTTCCAGTCACTTATACTTGAGCAAATTAATTGAAAGATTGATTTTTTTCATTACTTTCACTGAGAACATACTGTGAAGACTGTATCAAACCATGTAAACATTAGAAATGAAATATTATGAAGTCTTAATACAATCTTCAATCTTTTTTTTTTAACTGACAGCACAAACTAAATTATGTGAATCTATAAATAAATAAATAACAATAAAAACCCTACTTCTGAAACTCTTCAGGGTTGGAATCTGGCTCAAGGTTCTTCTTCCATCTCTCCTGGGATCTCTCGGTTATGAGTTTTTCCCCTGGAGTCTCGGGAATACCCATGGCCTGAGCAAACAGGTGTGCTCCATGGTCAGTCAGCAGCATGTGCTTTGTCTGCAGAAAACAGACAAGAGGTTCATCGACAATTCTTGTTTTGCCTTGTACTGAGCAGTTTTGTACAATCACTCTTTATTTTTATAAGTATCCACACAAAGAAAACTCCAATTTTGTTTTATTTTTAAACTTTCTAGATTTCTATGCCTATATCCTCTTCCACTATCCAAAAACCTTTTCAGCTATCCGTAAATGAACTTGCATCATTCGTAGAAAAGAACTGCATTTACCTATTTATTATTATAATGGGAGAAGAAAAATTGATAAATTTGGTCTTTTACTAATTTGCATGCAACTTCTTTGTGCTGTCTTCTGTCAATCACCAAATCAGTACTTAACTGTTTTGTCCAGTTCACTAAGAGAAGCAGAAGGATTTTACTTGGAAGGAAAGAATGGTAAATAAATTCCTGTTCTGTTTGAAGTTATTACACCTTTGGTAAAATAACAAAAAAATGTAAATATCATACACTAAAATATTTCTTAACAACATCTGAACCATTTTATTTTAAATTATTTCCTTCAACTAGCTGTTACTCTTATAGACCCAGAATTTCATCAAATTTAAGAACAGAATACTGTTCAAATGGGTTTGACCAAAAACTTTTTGCTGTCTTCTAACAACATTTGCAGAAGCTCTACTTTGATTCCTTCATTTAGCAAAGCATTCAGACCAGATTTAAAGTCAACAACCTCACTTAAATCCACATTTTAAAGTCTGTTCAGCTTGGCAAATTCATATTTTAGAGAAGCTTGCCAGATAAATTTGTTTCATTATTCCTTATAGTTTAGTAGGAGCTCTAAATCTGATTTTTTTTTTTTTGTTTTTTAAACCTATGTCCAAAAATAACCATCAACTTCTTGGGCTACTACACAGATGTTAATTGCACATCAGAGCCCAGGAATGTTTTGGAGGAGCAGTGATCTGACTATACAGTATTGGAGTCACTTTAGAGCACAGCACCTAAGTTTAAGCAAGCTTTTACGTCCATGCATCAGCACAGAACACAGGTATCAGCTGAGGTCCAAAAAGTAGAACCGTGACAAATTAAGTCCTCAATTCATGACAGTATTGCTTTAGGGAACAAGAGTGATGTTTACAAGGAAGAAGTCCTCTGTATCTGTGAAAGTGTGGGCAACAGGAATGATGTAACCAGACAATAAGAGATCTACCTATTTCTAACAAAGCCACTGTTCTTCGACTTGAAAGCCAACTTCTTTGTGCAATACTGCCCCCCTCTGCTACTAAACCACTAGAAGCACATCCTGGCTCCAGCCGTTGGCCCCAAGAGCTGATCCTTGTTCATCTTCACCTTGGAGTAAGCTGAGAG
>JANHGN010011054.1:0-13767 GCA_024605025.1 Megaceryle maxima
AAAAAAACACAAAAAAAAAAAACACAAAAAAAAAAAAACCAAAAAAACCCCACACACCACCACGCACAAAACCACACACCACCACACCAGCTAGACATGACCATACAAAAGCTGCCTGCTTTAAAATTACCTTCTGTTGAAATCTTTGGTCATCTAGTGGCTGAACAAATCCAGTTATTAGATAACTTTTAAGATTTAGGGAAATGCTTTCAGCTAAAAAGTTAAGTAGTAGTCTCAAAGATGGAGGGGGAGAGAAAGGACACTGATTTTTCTATCACTTTTCCCTCAGGAGTTATTCGCTGAATCTAAACCTTTCAAGAGAACTTAGGAAATCTGTACTATACACATCACAAAGGTAAGATGCAGGAGTGCACAGCTAAGGACTATCCCTTCTGGAAGCTGACATCTGTTAGGTCAGCTCAACTGTATGACAGCACACCTTTTGTGAAAGAGTGGCTAGAAAAAGCTTTAAGCATTCCTTAGTGGTCAACCTAAAGCAGAAAAGAAACCTCAGAACCACTAACTATAGGACTAAAACATTCTTATTTGAACTAGAAAGGTCACTGTATCCTGACTCAACAGTTCAAATGTGCCAAGAAATCAGAGGGAATTTCACTGATCACAGGCTGTGCTTCATACTGACACAGAAAAAGACTCAAATATGATTAGGCAAGATCCTTAAACTAGACACTATGGATGCATTGAAGTTTCCAGATTCTTTTTCAAAAGAGAGATATGTAGGTGTTACCCATTGAGAAAGTTCACAGGAAAGTCTCTCAAACCAAAGGAGATTGCAAGTCCTTCTGTAAAAGTGGTATTAATCAAGCATTCATTAAGCAGCAACAGTTGTCTTGTAAAATGCTTTTAAGTTCAAGCACTGAGGCCAGTATTTTTAGAAACTGTCATACCAGAGAAGAAGAAAGATGAAGAAACAGCAGATATAGTTCTGCCACCATTTTTGGTTTATGAAGAGCCAGAGCCCTTAAGAGCTGCTGTTATGAGGAAGCATGTTCAGATACAAATCTTATTTTTGACTGAAACCTCGAAGCGTACAAATGAAACTTGAGCAGCCAAGAAACTAGATGTGGCTTAGAGCAATGTGGAATATCAGTGATTCTCATTATACATCCAACTTCAAATACTTAAACTCTTAGTTTAAGAAACAGCACTTATTTCAGAAATTTCACTGGAAAAAGACTTTCACATGAAGCTACATTTGTATGACCTACTTTTATAACTATGTACACAAGTCGGGAAATCAAGTGCCTATTAAGTGAACTGTTGTCTAAATGAGCTTGACTTTGACAGACAAGTTCTGTAGGTACATACAAGCCCATCACCCCAAGCAAGGTACAGTGCTGGCTCCTCTTCCGTCACTGGCAAAGCTCCCCGAGTGCCGGAGCCAAGACTTCACCCCCTCCTGCGCACATGGTGGGGCTGAAACAGCATTCCGACTAGGGGAAGTGCTTTGGCAGCCTCCTCTCTTCCCAACCCCCTTGCAACACTGATGCATAGCAGTGGCCTCTGCATTTAGGGCATTTTTTTCCAACTCTAATACTGTATGTTACAACCCACTTATACCACTTCCCCATATTGTAGCATATTTTCTTCTCCCATCTTGAGTTTTGGATTAGAGTAAAAACAGGGATCAGCTCTTACAACAGATAAGCAGATCAAGAAGCACTGTTGAGTCTGCTACTGACTACAAATACCCAAACAGGATAGATTTTAACTAGCTTATAAAGCAGTATTTTTGTACGCATGCTGCCAAGCCACAGACCCAAGAGTACAGACTCAAGCAGCTTTACTCAAGCACACGTTTCTCTTCCCCAACACCCCCATTCCTTTATTATCTGCACAATTCTTTTTGCCATGCTTTCAACAAGGGCATGTTAGGCGTATAAATACATGCAAGAAAGAAAAGCATGTGGATCTGGGATATAGAAAGATTTATGTACACATCTGTCTCTTCACACTGTGTACAGACCTAGCTTTCATGTGCTTAAGTTCAGAAGGCAGATGAGGGACCAAGGAAGGAAGGGTAGCTGAATTCTACTGCTAATTTCTTCAGCTGGTTTGCACCATGCGTTAAACCCATCAACCCTATCAACACTGGCATACACATGCCAAGAAGCACATAGATTTATGGTATTGTACGGACCACAACCATTACGATTCCATTCTGAAAATACAGGATCAATAGAAGGAAGGCACAGACTAGAGGTTAGCAACCTCTGGTGCAATAAACCAAGTCTTTAAGCAATAAATGCATCTAAATTACCACATACGAAAGAGATCAGGAGTTCCATTCCTGTTGAGGGTTAAATAACATTTGAAAAAAGTGATTAGCCTACTGTAAAATGTATTCTGCCGTGAAAGCCAGCTACAAGTAAAGATCCTAGGGGATCCTTTTGCCTTTGTTGCTGCAAAACAACTTGGGAATAGCTATAGTTATTGTTACCCCAATGCATCAGAGCAACATTACGATCTCGGAATTCCTTACGTGAGGAAGTTTTGCAAGTAATGTAAAACCTGCCAGCATTCTAAGTCTTTCTAAATACCTTGTTTTTTAAACACACAGGGTTGTCTGCCAGCAACAAGTCATCTGAAGCTAGCTTAAGAACTCCCTCCTACACACCAATGAGCCACGCTCAGAATTCAGATTACACTTACCTAAGACTTTAAGCGAGTTCTGCTTATTTATGTATGTCCTACAGTAATACAACAGCTACTGCTTTTTATTCTGAAAAAGAGCTTAAGAGATGCTAAAGACTAAGATGACCATCACGGTTCCCCCTGTTTAGTTTATGTCTAGACAACACTTAAAACGGTAGAGGGTGGAAAGAGGGAAAATAGCCAAATATGATTCAATCTGCTTTAACTTGTGACTAATCTCCCTACTTATTCTCAGGGGAGTTGGCACTTGTTGTTGCATCTTTAACTTGTCTAGAGCTGTGAAGCAAGAGAATTCTTCTTACCTCAACAAAATCCAAGGCAGCTTGCTTTTGCCTGGCTTTTCCCTCTGCGCAGGAAAAAAAAAGTTTAAGGAACACTTAAGCATGCCCCATAATACGGGCAACTGAAGCTTAACTGCTGCTTTAAGAGCAGCAGGAGATTCAAACACTGGTCCAGATTTAGCAGCTGTGTAAAGACCTACGTACAATATAGATCAGCTTCCCTTCAAAAGTCTCCTGTGCATGCAGGATATAGCTCACTGCCCCTTTATGAACAGCTTTCTCAGCAAGGCAGTACTCATTAAGTAAACTATTCTGTCAGAGCAGAAGAGCAGTACTTCAGGGAGGGAGCTACATTTGAGACCAAAAGGATCTACCTCTTCCCATATTCAGTGGGACTCTGAATAGATAGTCTTTACAAAAAAATTAATATCTGCTTAACTGACAAGTTCTATCTAGCTGTTGTCACATGAACTTTGGTTTGAACAGCAGTTTGTCTCAGCTTGCGGTTTCCTTGCCAGCAGTCTGAAGTTTTCAAACAAAAGCCTTGGAGCTACCTTTTCCAAGACATGGTGAATATGAATTAAAAACTAACCATACAGGGCTGTAACCTCCTCTTTCACATTAGCTATTTCTTATTGCAATGTCTCGTACTGCAGTCTTACAAATTGTTTTTTAACAAAGCAAATGCCTGACCCCAGAGCTCTCCATCTGTGCAAATGTACACACACATTTTCCTCCAAGGTTTCATTCCCTCACATTTTTTTCACAAGGCAATTTTTACTTGAAGTTGCCACAGTATCTGGACAGACCTAGCAGACTTGCAAATTACATTCTACCTCAAATGCTCAAAACTGGTTACAACACATCTATTATGATCAAAATTTTCTCCTGAGGATTTTCAAGTGAAATATGCCTATTTCATAAATTACACACAGCTTATACAGAAAGAAAGGTACTGGCCAACAAGAAACTGCCCTGTTACTTCATAACTGATTATACCTCTCCTATATTTGTTTCCAAGTCCAAATGTCAAGAAAGTTTCTAGGTTTAAAGGTTAGTATTTTAACAGCTTCGGTTGAAGTGTCAGATACAACAATATATTCAACAGGAATTCCTCCTAAGCCAAATACACTGAAGTCTGGACACAGACAAAAAAGCCAAAGTAAATTCTTGTCAATAACACACTCTAGATACGCTGCCAGGGACCACATAATAAAACTGCAGTATGGCCAAATAAACTTCTAGATTATGGACCCTGAAGCACATCCCCAACCCCTGGCTCAGGAATCAAAAGAGAAAGTGACAGCACCGCCAGACACAAACCCTGTCTAAATCTGACAGCTTCTACAGAAACTCTGCTTTTTACTGGACTACCACTAGACGTGCAGTGGAAGACAGCAGAATTATGCCCAATTTTGAAGGAAAGCAAACAGAAAATCGAAGACAAAGTGCCAGCGACTGAAGCCCTGCCGCTCCCGCTGGGCCCCGCTAGCGCCCACTCCCCTCTTCCCAGTAACAGCTCCGCGCTTCCGTAACGCCGCAGCCTCCGGCCCCATTTCGGGCCACCTAGATCGCGGCTGCCGGGCCCGCCGGGGGCCACCGCTCACAGCGGCGAGCGCCGACCGAGGAACAACCGCGGGCAAGCGGGCCCCGAGGCTCCCCTTCCCGGGGCAACCCGTCAGCAGCGGCAGCGCGGAGGCAGCGCCGCGGGCAGAGGGCGCGCGCGCGACGGCCCCCGCGGCCTTTCCCGCCTCCCTGGCCTTTCCTGCCCCCACCCCCCCCCCGCCTTCCCGGGCCTCCCCACCGCCGCTGAGACGGACGGCCCCGGCAAGGCGCACGCGCACCGAGGCCCAGGCCTACACCGTTTCACCGGGCGCGGCGGCCAGCACTCACCATGTAGAGGGTGAAAGGGAAGCCGAGCAGGAAGAGCCACAGGTAGAGGTGCAGCGCGTTGACCCCAGCGCCCTGGTGCGGGTCCTGGTACCAGCCGCCGCTCAGCGCCGCCCACACGCCCTGGCGCAGAATCTGCAGCACCTGGGAGCCCATGGCGGCCCCGCTCCGCCGCGCCGGCCCCACTCTATCCGCCCTGCGAGCCCGGGCAGAGCTGCGCACCGCCCGCGCTCCGCGACAGCCCACACGGCCGTAACCGCCGCCGCCGCCTCCCCAGCAACGCCGCCGCCATCTTATGTCCGGGCCCCGGGCCGGCCGCCCGCCCCCGCGCCGCCGATAGACCGGCAGCCCTTGCGGCAGGGGACGCCCGCCCCGCGCTCTCGTCGCCGGGGAGGGACGAGACCGCAAGGGCGGGAGCGCGCGTTACCGCGCGTGCGCGCGGCCTTCCCACCACCCGCCGCCGAGGCGGACAGGGCCGCCCCCAGCGCCCCCTGGCGGGGCGGAGGAAGCGGGGCGGCGAGGGCTGTCTCGGCGCTGGGCGGGCGAGCTGCCGTTGCTGGCCCTAATCTCCCACCGGAGCCCAAGCCCCCGCCTGCGGTGCGGTGGTAGCGGCAGGCCGGGGGCCGGACGGAGTACAGCGGGGAAACGCGGCCTACGGTCACCCAGGCGGGCTCACACCTCCTAGAAAATGGAGGGAGACGGAACTCTAGGAAAGGGCTTTTGCTTCTCTTTCAGGGCCTTACTTCGGTGTTCTCTTCCTGTAGCCAGGCAGGACCATATGTTCTCCTTCTACACTTTAATTCTTTAGAGTTAAAGCAAGATGACAACCTCAGCGTTAGGGACTCCTGCCCTTGGCCCTTTCTGCGACCCTTCCCGGCCTCTGTCCGCTGCACTCCCTTGCTTCGGTTGGCTTCCACACATACCGAGCCAGAATCACTGGGGTTTATTCTAAAGGAGAAGGCAATGGAGCCAGCCAGGGGTATGCCAGGAGCCTCTCACAGATTTAAGTCTCAACTCCCACCTTCGCTTGTTCTTAGAGAAGGTGACTAGTTCTCATCACATCCCAGCTTTCCAAGCTTTCCCCTAAAGAATGTCTCAAAAGTCACACATCAGATAGAAAACAACAGATTAGGGAAGGACTTCTGAGAGTGCTCTCAAGCAGGTGAAAGGAGAGGTCTCTTCCTTCAAACCCCATCAATGAGTGACATTAAGGACTCCTCATTTAATTACCTGTCTCTCCAGTCATAGATGGGAAAAAGTAGCTTTCAGGGCACTCAGTGATGCATGCTGTGGTGGCAGAAGGATCCCACATAGGTTCTGTCCTGAAACCAAGTTATTGTCCCACTCTAGCAGATACGAGACAGGGCAACAACCCATTCTGGAGCTCTGCTGAGGAGGAATTGCAGGAATGAAACAGCCCGGGCACTCAGACATGACTCATGATGAGCATGCTTTTGGGCTGCTGTTTTCAAGCGGCTGCGTTAATGCCACAGTCTCCACGGTGTTTTTCTCCTTGACAGTTAGTGAACCAATGGTAGCATTTGGCTATTCTTGGAAAACCAGAAGACAGAAGTGACTGACTCAAAGCAGATGTAGATGGTCTATTTTTTGTTTCCCCAGTGGGAATGGAGGGAGAAGGGACACAAAACCCAAACCATGATGGCTCCCTCTCCCCCCAGTATAAACAAATAAACCATTTTTAACTTTATTGTTTAAGATAGTGCATTTTCAAATACAAGATGGCTAGAAGTATATTTGCAAAGGAGCATGTTTTGACTCTGTCAAACAGGATTGAGATACTAAAAGAAAAAGGATGGAGGAAGGGGGAGAAGAGGAAGAAAAAAAAAAATACAGAGGATTATCATGTATGTGGAGGGGGAATTCCCTTTATCTTTTTAAGATAAAGTCAAGAATGATGAGCCTTACCAGTTACAGTAGGCTCAGAAAAAAAAAACCACTAAAACTACGAAGCCTGTTTCAACTATGTCATTGCCAAAATACCATTAAAAAATAAAATTATAAATACAGCTGTTAAAAGATGAAGTTTTTAGGATGTGTTATCCATAAATATGTTATGGTACTATAACGATCAGGATTATGAAGCATTAGTTCTTCCAGCAGCTTCTGTATGAATGTTACATAAAAGCTGTTCACCTTGTCCACAAAAAGGAGTCAAGAGGGATAACATTCATTAATAACATGTCTGAAAGCTGCAGTAAATGCTTAAAAAACCTTTATGCTTCTGCTTAGGACCCATTGATTAAATCTGGACAGATTAGCCTCAGCCTGGTAGTAACGATTCACATTAAACAGTGTCCCTGCATGAAAGGCTGGATGCAATGGAAGATTATGGCTGCTTCCTCAGCCCTGCTCCTAGGGGGTGTTAAAGCAAAAAAACCCAAACAATCAAAAAACAAACCAGAGGAAACATTGCAGGCTCAACCCTGATCCAAAACAGCATAACCTAGTTTAGCACAGATAGCTCTGTTTAGGAGCAATTCATTGTGGGATGATCTAGTCTGCCTCCAATATAATAAACAACAGAATATCACATGCTTGAGAGGACAATTAAGTTTCATTGTTTAGCTATTTAAATGCATACAGGCTGAAAACATTAGGGCACAAGATGGGGAAATAATATTATTGGAATCCATCCATGCCCAAAGGTAAAACTGATAACAAGCCCAGTCATAGGCTTGATTAACAAAGCAAGAAAAAAAAAAAATTATTAGCTTTTAAAGAAAACAAACAAACAATCCACATCTGGATAGAAAGTAACATCAACAGACAACCTATGCATCAAACTTCTGCAATCCAACAAATAACTAGCTTATCTTCTGCAATCTACTTCAGCCTTACAGTGCTTCTTTAGGATGGTTATTACTCTCTGTACAGACAAAGAGTGCTTTAGAAAATGTAGAGCACAACATCAGTGAAGAGTGAACACTTTATGAGATAAAAATATTTAGGAGGGGACGGTAAATCAAAGAATTGGAGATAAACCTATTTGCCCCCAGCATTTCCCTTGCCATGTAGTATGCCAAGACTAAGGCAGTCATTTGCTACATAAGCCAGCATTACACAGGAAGTGACCAGCTCAAAACCACAAGTGTTATTTTGGCCAGACAATATTTCAATTGCATTTTTTCCTCACTTTCTTTTATATATGTACACATATATAGCCCTTGTTAGAGCTGCAGGATACTGGGGAAACTACTGTAGCAAATTCATATTGTTGGCTTTCAGGTATGCCATCATATTCAAGACACAGATGTTTTGACTTGGCCAAGGAAGAATGATCTTAATCATATGCAATAACATTTTCCTTTACTTGGGGCAGTGTTATATGTGGTACACAGTAGAATGAAAGTTATACCAAATACTTGAATAATCTAATTGCAATTTCTTGACCAGCCTTATGAGCACACTTCTTCTAATGCATGATGTTACAAGAACAGGACATTAATCAAAACAGAAACAGAATACTGAAACCTGCCACAAAAATGGTTCAATGTGTTGCCATTTCTAAGAATAACATTGCAGCATCCTTTGCATCATTAGTAGTACTGTAGCCTCTCTTCTCATTTCAAGGGAATGAAGTCCTGCACTTTCCCTCCAGGCATCTTTTGTGGGATACCAAAAATTATCATTTTTAAATTAGCTATCAAGAGAATTCCTATGTTTTATGGGAATGTAACTTAGATAATTAGGACAAGAGGTGAAGGAGAAAATTAAAAATAATATTTTGCCTAAATCTAGTGACTTTTATGTCCAGAAACAAGCTTATGTTTGGCACTTCATTGTAACTTTTTGTTACAGTAATCATCGCAGTGTGATACCAAGCTGTAAGTAGCTAATAAAACAATTAGCAGAAAATAAGAAAAACACTGATTTACTCACTTTACAGTTATGAGGGTTATCACTTCTCTTTCCATGCTGGATATAACATTTGTTTTCAGAAGAAGATTGACAAACTAGGCCTTGGTGCTCCACTGCCAACTATTATTTACTTCTTCCTCTTGATTCCTTGTCTCAGGTTCTATAGTTAGCAGTATTTCAACCCTGATTTTTTGGATGTTGCTGACATAAACTATTTCTTGTGGATTGTATACAGCATCCAAAGCAGCTATTCTGGCTGCAAAAAGAAAGAAAAAAAAAAAATTCTGTATAACTACAAAAGTTCTTTTTTATATAACTGATCAGTCCAGGAGAGAAGTGCACCTACCTTTCGATTTCCTGACGCAGCAATAATTAAAACATATAACTTCCTACTTGGGCATTAAGAGTCTTTACATAATTTTATGTCTTGGCCTTCTTTTGTTTGTTTGTTCCACCCATCCCCTGTAATAGCAACCTTGTTAAAAAAGGGTTTATCTGCATTCAGAACATTGTCATAAATAATGATAAATGTGTTTTATGCTCTCATATGAGAGCTAAGAAGTAAGCTTATTTACAAGGGTGATAAAAAGCAGAAAGTCATTCTACAGTAATATTTGTTAGCCTGGTTTCACTGTAAGATAGCTAATTTTCTTATACAACCTGTTAGGAGATTGCTCTACATTTGCTTTTAATTACAATAGAGTGGTTTTTGACAGCCACAGGACTCTACTGAACATGTTGCTATCATGTTAGTATATGACAGCAGCTTATCTGCTATTTGCACAAAGACAACTTTTTCTTTTTTTTTTTTTAAACAAACTTCTAAACAAAAGCCAGATCCTTTTACAGACCACACTCTCTTTTTAGCAGGGAAGTCATAGCAGATTCAAAAGATTGCCATGAAATTACTCTGTGAAATTCAGTCTGGTATATTACCCCTACTCACAGCTGGAATATAGCCTCTAGAAACAAGAAGAAAAATATGCCTATTCTCTAATGTTTCAGTACAGAGCAGGGATGGATTTACCAGCAGAAAGGTTAACTGGCAGGAGACCTCCTCTGCCTGCTGTGCTGGAAAGCTCTGTCCTCCCAGCCCAGGATGCAGCCCCAGCTGTGTGCCAGGATACAGCCCACACCCACCTTTATCACTGCCATGGCACCAAATGCACTCCCAGATCCACCTGCCCTTTCAGGATACTCCCTGCCCAGCAGCTTGTAGGGCAGCCCAAACCATTCCCTCTTTGTCAGTATGGAAATATATAGCTCTTGTCATCACAAACCAAGAAAGGGAAAGAAAGGTTTGGTTTTCTCATTTGGGTTTGTTTGTTTGTTTTTTGTTTGCTTAATTTTTCTCAGCTCTCCCTATGACTAATAAAGGTCTCTGCAGTACTTCACAGTGATACTTAGGCAGAGATCAATTCATTGGGTGGAGGATGCTAATTAGTGATCTGCAGAGAGCTGAACCATGAAGCTTGCAGTCCCATTAGTCCTGCCCTTGCAGTCTGTCTCAGCTGCTTGCTGCACCTTTTGAGTATGTCAGCTCTTTCCATACACTTTCTGAGCCCTGTGGTTTTCTCAGGACAAAATAAGCAGACCAAAGCGAGATTCTCCCCAAAGAAGAGTGCTTACATAAGTTTCTTATTATCAAGGAGTGCTGAAAGAGGAAAGCTATTTAAAATAGATCTGCACAGACAAAGAAATCCCATGAGAACTAAGAAAAAAGAACTCTTACCAACTTGTTGATAGCAACCTTCGGTAAGTTGCCACTAGAACATCAGCATCTTCAACTTCATTCCTTTTCTTTGTTGTCTAGAAATTGCCTCTATACAGTTTTCTGCTGTACACTTTTAGCAGCTGTGTGGGCCCCAGTCTCACTGTCCTAACCTCTTGCAGCTGCTTCACTGTGTCTGAAAACTCAACTGGAAAGCCTTAGTCCTCCAATTGCTAGAGACAGAGTGCAGTTTTAAGATGAACTTTTGTCCTAAAGATGGTTCTGGTAGTGGTTCTTCCAAGAAAATCGTGATGGCATCATCCACTTTCACATTACAGAACCTAGTTGTGTGAATGTGTCCATACAGCAACCACACAGAGAAGCATCACTGGGGTCCCAGTGACCACAGCGTCTCTGAAAGGGAGGAATTTGCTAGCATTGCTAGTACAAGAATTGCCTAAAAACACCATGGAGATGAAACATAATAAACAAGGCTAAAATTAGAACATCCAAACACTAAGCTGACAGTATTTTAGCAGCATTTATACCACAAGTACAGCACAGTGGTGCCTCACTGTAAAAAGTTTCTACCAAACAATGCTTCATGGTGCCACTGGGATAAATTCCTATTTAAAATCTTTGTTCAGAGTTAAAACTCTCTGTCTGAAGTTCAAGGTGAACGAGTCCCCAAGACCATCTCCATTTTAAAGGATTTCTTCTCTTGTGGCTCTTTTTAGCAACTTTTTCTAAGAAAGTTAAGCCTTTTGAATCAGTCAATCCCTGTCTAGGAGAAGGTTTCAGTTTCAAGTACACTGTCAAAGGCAGAATTTTTAAAAATATTAAATGCCTCACAATTTCAGGATAATTTAAAAAGATCCACATCAGGATCTCTGAAGGGGAATGTGAGCAGAATCTGGAGAATAGTCTTAAACCTGCAGGGTCATCAAGAGGCATGTAATTTTGTATTATCCACAGTATGGACCATGTCTTCCATAATTACCAGGCTAAAAATGTATTAATGGGGAACAGGGCGTTGGGAGATTATTTCAGGGAACTGTGGAGGAAGCTGTGACATTGTGGTAAAGGCCTGAGAAGAAGCTGAATGTAATGTGCATGTGCAGGACTGTGAAAATCTGTGGAATAAGGAGTGCCATTGCAAAGGCAACAGTGTTGTAAAGGATGTAAGTAACAGTTTCATGCAGTTGGATTTCATATGAGTGTGTCTGCTCAGGCAGATTAGTTGAGAGGTCCTGCAGGCCTTGGCAGTTTCCCTAGATCTTTCTTGGATTTCAGCTTCATTCTGAATAAACAGAAGACTAACTTTATATTTCTGTCCGATTTCTACTCCTTTGCTGACTGTGTGTGTAAGACTCCTTGATGAATACAGCCTTGTCTGAAGTGGAATATGGCAGTGACTGTGTGCTTCAGTAGGAGGTGTGAAGAATAATTTTGACATTCAAGACTATTGGAAACAGTATGTAATTCACTGCCTTGAGATGGAATGTGCCCATAGTTAACAACCTGAATTTGAGAAAAGAAGTGCAGAATCTCAGTTTTAAATCCTATTTGAAAGGCAGCATCTCTAATCACACTCTGCTTCAGCACCAATATAGGTGCTGAAGTAGTGCTATTTTTTAAATTAACAACGTTTATATTCCCAGAGATGCTGGGAAGAATTTATACTGGCAAGAAATCTCAGCTGTCTCACAAGATCTGCCCCTTCCTCTATTCTTCTTTCTGTTCTCTGGAGGTCTCCCAGATAAATATTGAGCAGGTCAGACTAGTTTAGTGCAGAAGAGCTAATGAAATTATGCCCTGAGGTGTTGTGACTACTATTTTTGTATTTGCTTGAATTGGCAGTGCCTGCAGGTACAGTTGACAGATTTCAGAATGTGAAAATTATTAATCTGGGGGGAGAGCACTGAAACACTGCCACTTTATGGCAGATCGAACGTAACTTGGATTCCAGCAACCCCTTTAAAAAGAAAACCCGTATGAGCTACCCAGCAAGTAACATTCCAGGAATCACAGAGGCACAGACCCAGTCTGTCCCAGACAATCTTTCGTTTTTCTTTAGGCCGTGTTTTCTCTAAGTACTAGCTTCAGGAAGCCATAATCCTACAGCCATACCATTGCATGAACCAAATGAAATCAGGCATAAGTACAGCAGAATGAGAGAAGCCTGAAGGAGGTGTGATCAGAGCTTTATTAGAGAGGACATATGGCTTTTAAAGAAAGGGTCTTTGGCAGCCAGCTGGAGGTGGCATAATTATTCTTCAGGAAAACAACAGCAACTACAAAGATCTTCTCCCTCCCCTGCTGGCTGAATAGATTTGGTGCAGCCATTCAATGGGCAGCTGGTTTTAATCTACCCTACATAAACAGCAATACATGTTAAGCTGATTTAGGAGGAAGCTTTTACTGTAAAAGAAACATATAGCTATACAGAAATGTTGAAATCAGCCTCTCCTTGCAGCCCCTACTTTCAGTCAGCTCCTTGCTATAAGCCAGTTCACAATCCCTCTGAACACAGAGCACACACATGCATGTATACACACATGCACATTTATAGGTACACCACAGGTTCTGAAACAGCATCATTTTTCATCTAATGCTCTTTCAGCCGCATTAGATGATAGTCTTCAGCCTGTTTCTACATCAGACTGTGCTTCACTTTTTACATTTATCCTTGCGTCTATGAGCTCTGTTGTCAGAATTCTTTGCACTGATCCATACAGGTAAGGCCTGAAGATCCTCATCAACAGGAAGGGCACGGTGGGCACCATATTAAATAGGAAACTACGTGCAGTCGAGAAAAGTGGACTTAAAAGCAGATGTACTATTTTCAACTCCTTGTTATCCGTTAAGTGGCATTGATATTAATGCATGTGTTGGATAGTTTGTTGTTTTGGGTTTTTTTTATCTGCAAATGAAAGCACCTTGCAAAGGAGGTATCCTTAATTCATTTGTACAGGTCTTAAAACTGTTGCAAATTGAACGATTTGCTCTGGTTCGTGATGTAAACCATTGACAAAGTCAGCACCCAGATTTCCCAGGTCCCGATCCATTAAGCAGGGTGATGTTTAACATGAAGAATATCTGTACAGTCACAGCTTCTGCAGAGTCGGTACCAGACAAGTAAGCTTCTTCTTTGTTCAGAGACAAGGCAGTGGGATGAATCTAAGGCTATTCATTCCTCTATACTTAGTTATCACAGGAGATTGTTCTCTTCATAGCAAAAGTGCGGAGCGGTGAGGGAAGATGCAGGCAATCAATATGATTGGTAAAGCAAACTTCGTTTATTAGAGATCAGAAGGGTGCTTTTATACA
>JANHGN010011055.1:0-15144 GCA_024605025.1 Megaceryle maxima
CTTTTTTTTTTCTTTCTTTTTTTTTTTTTTTTTTTAATAATATGGAGCAGATTTTTGAGTTGAGTGCAAAAATTCCACGTTGAGCTTGTGGGGAAAGAGCTGGGATTTTTTTTTCCTTTCCCTGTCTGACATAACTCAGCAGCTGAACTCATTCTGCTCAGACTTTCCAAGAAAACTTGATCAGAGACCAGACACATGATATTTCATACTGAAAGGAAAGTCATCTCAGGAAGGAGTGGGGAGCAGGACTCTGAGGTGAGGTTCACCCCTGGGAGGAAGAGAAACAAAGTGACCTGGGGGCTCTTTGAGTCAGGCTATTGCTGAAGAGTCAAGAAGCCCTGATGGTTGGTTATCAGCTCCCTGGGTGCGCTGGTATGCCTCATGTACCCCCATACTTCCCTTTGCCTGCACTCCCAGCCAGCCCTATTATCTCCTCTGCACTCACCCTGTGAACACGTGTAGTGGTGGAGAAGGGGCAGTCAGAAGCTGTGGTGTGGTCTGGCCTGGAAGGAGCCTTTTGTGCCTCAGTTTTCTGCCATTTATCCCAAACTCTCCCCCCCTGCCTTTTGCTCCTCTCCCAGGCCCTCTCCCCTGTGATCCAGTGCCCTGTGTTTTTTGAGCTCTGCTGTGGCTTCATAATTTTTTCCATAAAGGTTACTCAGGGTAAAGCTGCACATTAAAGATGTGACTGTATTTAGCTTGCCCACACTATCATAGCAGGAAACGCCTTAATATGTGGTGGGGGGGCCATACAGTAAAATGCTACAACATTTTACAGTAACGTTTTCTGCCTGACCTTGTGTGGCAGGAGCCAGAGGGCTTGCAGTGCTATATGCTTGGATATGGAGGCTGCTCAATTGGTCCTTGAATTGTAGGAATGGCATCTGCCAATTTTAATAACCCATCTTTCCTCTGTATTTCTTTCACTTTATTCTCCATTTTGTATGTGCCATATTATGTTTCCAAACAAGGCCTGTAACTCCGTTCAGCATTTTCTTCTTTTTCCAGGAGTGTGAACCTTGCTTTTAGCCAAGGCCATTTTAACACTTGAGGTTTTTTTAAACACTATTGTTAAGACAGAAGGTCAATAAATCAATCAGCTTGTTCAGTCTGCTCAGTCTGAGGCTTCTAAGGTGCATAGTCTTAAACTGCCCATGGATATTTTTCAATCTGCAGGAAAATACCCATTTAACTTGCCAGTGATTCAGCCTGCTTCCTTTTGTTGAAGACCTCTTCCTTGTTAAGATCACCACCCAACAGTATTTTACTTCTTATTTAGAAGAATCTTGCATAACTGCTTACCTGGCTCCTCTATCCTGTAGAGTAGCACATCGTATTGCCCTTTCTAGATCATCTATGGTGCAGATGGTGGAAGGGAAATTACATCCACCACCGTTGGTCTTCCTGGCTCCAGGCTAGACAGAACTTGTTCTCCAGCCCCTCCCAAAAAGACATATGCCCCTAATCATCTCCCTGTACTTTTGCATTCATGTCTTCATTTCATGTCTTTCAAGGTGACCCCCTTCTGTGATGAATTCCCAAGCTATCAAGCCCATTTTCTCTTGCCAGGTGGTACTGAAGACCTGTGGTGTGACTGTGCTCAACTCTAGAAACTTTATCCCTCAACTTTCTTCTACTATGACCCTTCCTGAACATTGACTTCTTCCGCTCACTCTGGGGGCAGTGCTGACCTACTAATTGCCTGGATTCGAGACCTGGGCAGAGAGTGCTCTGCATCCATCTCTGTGACTAGGTCTAAATCCTTGGGATGGGTGGTGGATGGATGCTGGCAAAGCACCCAGATCTCAAGACAAGATGCCTTTGCTCCACAGATGGTTCTTAGCACCTAACGCCCATGAGGCTGGGGCACTATGCTCAGCTGTTTTGAGAATGTGCTATTAGGAATGGTCAATGCAAGTATGAAGGGCATAGAGAGTGGCAAATCATTCATCAGCATGGAGGGGTCTTGTGGTGATTGCCAGTTAATAAACCAGTAAGACTGTATTGTTCATTTTTGGGTAGTATGCAGAATAAGTCCTGGGGATTTTCACAGCCCCCACGCTCCTTAGTTTGTCCAGTACCTGCTGTCACATCATGCCATATGAACACAGTTAGATTCATAGTATCATAGAATGGTAGGGGTTGGAAAGGACCTCTGGAGATCATTGAGTACAACCCCTCCTGCCAGCACAGGAACACCGAGGGCAGGCCACACAGGAAACAGAACGAGGTGGGTCTTGAAAATCTCCAGAGAAGGAGACTCCACAACCTCTCTGGGCAGCCTGTTCCAGTGCTCTGTCACTCACAGTGAAGAAGTTTTTCCTCATGTTGAGGTGGAACATCCTGTGTTTCAGCTTGTGACCCCTACCTGTCATCCTATTACAGGGCACAGCTGAAAACAGACTGGCCTTTTCTATTTGACACCCACCCTTCAGGTATTTGAAAACATTAATAAGATCCCCTCTCAGTTTTCTCTTTTCCAGGCTAAGCAGTCCCAGGTCTCTCAGCCTTTCCTTATAATAGAGATGTTCCAGTCCCTTCATCATCCTTATAGCTCTCCGTTGGACTCTCTCTAGTATTTCTTTGTCCCTCTTGAATGGGGCAGACCAGAACTGGACACAGTACTCCATATGTGGTCTCACTAGTGCAGAGTAGAGGGGGAGGAGAACCTTCCTCGACTTGCTGGCTACACTCCTCTTTATGCACCCCAGGATACCATTGGCCTTCCTGGCCACAAGGGCACATTGCTGTTCCATGGAGAACTTATTGTCCACCAGGATGCCAAGGTCCCTCTCTGTGGGGCTGCTTTTCAGAAAGTCTACCCCTAACCTGTACCAGTATATGGTGTTGTTCCTCCCCAGGTATAGAACTCTACACTTATCCTTTTTGAACTTCATTAGGTTTGCCTTTGCCCTGCTCTCCGCCTGTCCAGGTCTCTCTGGGTGGCAGCAAATATTTTCGGTGTGTCACCCAGTCCTCCCAGTTTAGTATCATTAGCAAACTTGCTGAGAATACACTCCATTCCTTTATCCAGGTCATTGATGAAGATGTTGAGTAAGATTGGACCCAGAACTGATGCCTGGCTAACACCACTACTTACAGGTCGCCAGCTGAACTCTGCACCACTGATCAGAACCCTCTGAGCTCTATTGTTCAGCCAGTTCTCAACCCATCTCCCTGTCCGCTCTTCTAACCCACACTTCCCGAGCTTACCTACAAGGATGTTATGGGTGACAGTGTCAAAAGCCTTGCTGAAGTCAGGGTAGACAACATCCACTGCTCTCCCTGCATCTACCCGTTCAATCACACCATCATAGAAGTCCATCAGATTAGACAGACATGACCTCTTTTTAGTAAATCCATGCTGGCTACTCTTGATAACCTTTTCTTCCATGTGCTGAGATACGATCTCCAGAATGAGATGCTCCATCACCTTTCCAGGGATGGAGGTGAGGGTGACTGGTCTGTAATTATCAGGGTCGTCTTCTTGCACTTTTTGAAGACTGGACTGACATTGGCTTTCCTCCAGTCCTCAGGCACCTCACCTGTTCTCCACGATCTTTCAAAAATGATGGAGAGTGGTAGAGCAACAACATCCATTAATCTGACCAACCATTCAGATCAGTGGTGTGCTCGTCTTATGGAGTCCTGATTGACATGACCATGAATCACTTAAAAGCATTGTGTCTGGAGTAGGATCTCTCCTGTTTTATCATTGTATGTTTATTGGTACCAGCTATAGAAAAGCCCCGAGACACACTGTATTTTGCTTTTGTGTGTCGGCTAACTCACACCACATTTGGAAGAGATGGAACAAGTGATGCTTTAGATGCTGTGGAAAAGTCACTCCAAAGAAGTGTCAATTGAAGACTTTGTGACCGGCCTTTAGGCTTCTGCTTTCTCTCCCCCAGCCTCTGGCCAGGTTCACTTCTTCGTTATGCTGCAGTAGAAGAGTCACTGCAGAGAGGTACAGTTTGCTGCCTGCGTGCTGTGATGTTTCACACAGTAATCCCCCCACTACTGTCTTCGAGGAAGACAGCATGCAGATTAAAGCATGTAGGTGAATGTTCATCTGGTAGAAACATTTGAAGTGTTGAAGTAATTCAGTAACTTGTGATCTGTTGAAAGTAACTTGAAACTTGTTGGAATGGCATTAAAAAAACATATTGCCTGCCTCAGTGCAATGTGTCCAATTAAAACAGAAAACAGGATGAGGAGAACGTAGCATGGAACTAGCATGTCCAGTAGCAATAGACCTGGGCCAAGACTTTTCCTTTGATGAGTGTTCAGCTAGTTGTTTCCCATCAGTATACTTTTCAGTTTCTTTGAACCGCAGGATGTTTTGGTCTGTGCTTGCAATGTCAAAATAGATTTCAGATCCTATCAGACAGTCAATATAATACCTAGAATGTCAGCTCAAGGATAGGGCTCTTCTAGCTGTGGCTTTTACATTTGCAGATGTAGTAATAGCTCTATAAACCTGAGATGTTGTCAGCATTTCCATTGTAAAAGTCATTTACTGATCTTCTATAAAATTTAGCTCCAAGCTAAATTTTAGTAGAAATTGTAGTGTATCATACATCTGGTCCCAATCACATGATGACTTTACTTACTGCAAGACCTTAAATATGATAATACTACTTATTTTTGTTTCTTTAAACAAATAACAAAAATTAAATAAATGTAACAGAGACCTGCAGTCCATGCAGTACCTGCTGTGCTTGTTGGCAAGTCCCAGCCCAGCAGGCAGCTCACCGTATTCACACTCAGCTTCTGTAGGTTGTTTGCACTAATTGCTTCTTTACATTCTTTACATAGGAGGCTCCAGTGATTACTTAAAAATCATCTGGATTCCTACAGCCATCAAGCCTCACATGTTACTCCTCAGCACTTGGTTTTTTTGACCCATACCTCCAGCTGCTCTCATGCAGCACCTCCGATGTTTACAGGGCAATGGCCTTGGTTGTGCACCAAGCATGGCTAGCTGGGAAATCCAGGACTGAATATCAGGTTGACCTGATCCAAGGTTTCTGGAAGTTATCTAGAGTTATGTGGCAGCTAGAAAAGCCTCTATCAAGAGGTGTAATTGCCAGTACAGCACTGCAGCCACTCTTGATTAGCGTATCAACCCCTGCCAGGACCTTACTCCATCCACAGAACTGCAGTAAACTGGCATGGGTCTAAATCCAGGAAAAACTACTAACCAGAACCCTGTGAGTTCAGAAGATACATAGTTCAGTCAGATTTCTTTGTTTTCTCATTTATTTTTTAGCAAGAACCAGAGAAAGCAGAGTGTTGACAAAAATATTCAGGTGTAGATACACTAAGCTAGTCAGTAAAAATAAGAGCTCACTGTTAAGAGCTGAAGGTTCTCTACTGTATTGCAGGGAATAAAATGGCAGCTGTAATTCAAAGTCGATAAATGTAAAGCAATGGGGAAAATGTCCCTAAGGCACCAGAGAATGATGGGCTCCAAAAGGGCTGCTGCCTCTTGTGGAGCACAGCCTGGAGTCATAGCAGACTGCCCAGTGAAAATCAAAATGTTAGATGTCAGCCTGAGGAGAAGCTGGTGGAATGCCAGGAGTTATCAGGAAAAGAATAAGGGATGAAGCAGGAAACATTTGCCCTTGCACATATTATGTTGCATCAGCATCTGGAAAAGGACAGCAAGGACATTGAAGACACAGAACAACAAAGGCGCAAAATTCATGTCACACAGTTACTCAGCAAGATTCAGCACCTTTCAGTGTACATAAGGACTGTCAGAGTATCCAGATCTCTTAGATGCTCAGGTGTTAGGAGTGGCTGAGTTGCATTTGTTATTAATTCAGTGTTTTCTATGTTACTAATGCAATGTTTTCTTTTGAACTGCTAGTGTCAAACTCATTTGATGAGATGTGGATGTCTGCCTCTGACATCTCTTTGTAATCAGTAAACAGAAATAAGCACTTCTTGGAAACAATCCATCTCATTCTAACATATATATATATATAAAATCAGATAATTTCTGTCTGAATAGAGTTTACTTCCTCTCATCATCTATGAAAGTAATCCAGATTTTAGGGTCCAGACTCTAGTGCAGGCTTTTCATGCTAGATGAGAAAACTTGTCCAGTGAATTCTTATACTTTTGCCATCATCAGAGTGGATTGCTGCAGCACACCAGACAACAGTTTGTTTGGATGAGATTAATTTGCCCTTAACCTAAGTGTATTAAATTAAAATACCTGTAACTGAGTTACTTGTGTAAGGCTCCGATTCTGCTGGCAAAACTGGAAGCATCTCTGCAAGCATCTCTAAGCAATTTATCCTGAAATAAACTTTGGAAACTGATGTAGAAGTACAGTGAGATAAATGCAAAATAAAGAGAAAGAAAGAGATAGAGTGCTTAGTGCTGGGAATTGTGTACTCAGGTTTTATTTAGTAAATTGGGTTTTGCCTAATCTGATAGCACATCTCTGCTTTCAAAAGTGTAGTACCTGAAGTGAACTTTAAGGCAGATAATCCAGCTAGCTGCAATTTGCAGGTATTATTACACTACCTAGAGTTCAAATTTGCTTATTTTCTTAGTTTTCCGTGGCCCTGTGGTCTCTAGCACATTTTTCTCTCCCTGGATGTGTTGTGTAGCACGTATTTTTGGGGTAGATTCCGGCCAAGATTGTAATTATCCTACATACTTGTGGTTTGGCATGGCATTATCCATCACAATACCGTCATGTGCTGGGCATTGACAACATACTTAAAAAGCTATTTTTTATGTGATATAACTAGCTTGTTGGGTAGTTTGCTCCTAGTATTAATGACCACTTGCCAAGTCTTTCAGCACAAGAGTTCCCAGAAGTTGTTTATGTAGCAGGGGGACTGCCTCAGGCAGGCGAGCAGCCTGTATTCTCTACTGGTCCTTCTTCACTGTATGGGAACAACAGGGTGAAGTAAATGATCTGAAATATATCTCAGCATTACAGAATAATAGCACGGACTAATCCTTCCACCACATTTCAGCTTACTGTTCCAGTCCTTGGTCATGCTTTACAAGACACTGAACTCAAGGTCCACCCGTGATTTCAGTTCCCTGGGGTCAGGCACAACATCCCACCTTCAGACTGTCATTTCCCTTAGCAAATGGAGGAGTGTGCTCTCATCAGTTTGGCAAAGTATTGCTATTCTCAGTTGTCACTCTTCTTAACTGCTGCTTTTTAAATTGCCTCAATCCTGCGGCAGTTTAGTTGTGCTCAGCAGCACTGTGTAGGACACCTGCTCTGCATTTGGTTTCCCTCCTCAGGCTGTGACTCCCTTGCTTCATTCTCTTCCTGACAAACATGCCACAGTGCTTGGAGATTACTTGATTTCCACACTTAAAAGGGGCTTCTACAGGACTATAATGGTGACCTGCTGGTTGCCTGTAAGATAATGCTTTTCTCAGCTGCTTGGGCTATGCAGATTGTCTGTGTCGTCCAAAAAAGCCCTACCCATGAAGTGCAAAGAGCAGGCACTGACAAAGCTGAGTATTCACGCTTGTTACATCCCTGAAGTCCCCACTGGGGGAAAAAATAAATAAATTAAATGGAGAGGATTCAAGTAAAACAGTTGAAAATGAAGAGAGCGGGAGGGGGGGAAAGGCAGTGAATAAAGGAGGCCAAGCAGAGCAGCAGGGTGTATGGACAGTTGATTAAAAGCTTATCTGCCACATTTTTACACATTCCAATAACAGAATTCAGAAAGTTTTGTCACAGATTCAAAGATCCAAATGCTTTACGTGTACAAAATCCCCATTTCTGTACCTGGTGGAGGAAAGTGGGTATCCATTGTATTGTGCTGGCCTTGTCACTGACCTGAAAAAGTTATCCCCTGTCTGTCAAGGAGCTACAGGCTCTGCAGGGTCAGTTTGTATCTGTCCCCACTTTTTCTGGTGGTTGGGTTTTTTGGTGGTTTTTTTTTTTTTTTTTTTTTTTTTGGTTGTTGTTGTTTTGTGTGTGTGTGTGTGGTTTGTTTTTTTTTTTTCTTGTAACCCCCTATTAGGTGGGTTGATTTTTTTCAAGCTTATAATTTCAAATTATGAACCCCAGGTCTGGAACACCCCATTTCCCAGGTAGGGAATGGATGGGACTAATCACTCTTTAGAGCAACACTTTGTTAAGTGGTGTAGAAGTACACGGCTGCCTCCTTCAACCATCCCAGCCCAGGATCCTCCTGCCCATCTGCTGCAGCCCATCCCACAGACCTGGGGTCTCTGCCTATGGCTGTCACTTTCCCATGTGCAGGTTCGACCCATAGTAAAGTTGAACATGTATCTCAGAGGCAAAGGCACACTTAATAGGTCTTCAATTAGTGTGAATGGTGAGGTTTGTTTCTTGTCATAGTCTCCATATTTGCTTTGTCAGGTCTGTGTCTTTGTGCATTTTGTTTCCTGTTTCCCCTCTTTTTCCCTTAGTTTCTCAACTGACAAGGTCCTTGATCAGACATCCTTGTTGAAATAGATGTTCTCACACTCCCATGTGCCCTCGTCAGTGTGTGGCCCTGACTAGGTTTGGTTCCCATCAGGGTTGTGTAGCTGTATGTTCTTGTTCATGGCTTCCTCCTTTACTTATTATCCCTTGTTGCACTGAGAAAGGTCCTTGACCTGTTGTCTTTAAAGGATACCTGCCACACAACCTTAGACACATCTTTCTCTGTCTCTAGAGGCAGCCTAGGTGGTTCTTAGAGTCCAGACACCAGACTTCTGGATGACTGAAATTAAGATAGATGAATCCAACCCTGTGTGCCTAAACTACTTAACTGAATAGATTCTCATGCTATTAAAGGCTCCTCTTACTGTGAATGATGAATTTCTTGACATACTTGTTTTCCCTCTACATACAGACCCTAATATGGTCAATGCAGGAGACATGAATGGTTCTGGCAATCTGATGGATTTTCTGGATGAGCCTTTCCCTGACGTTGGAACTTACGAAGATTTCCACACCATCGACTGGCTGCGGGAGAAATCACGTGACACTGACCGCCACAGAAAGGTAACAGTGTCCAGCTTTGATGCATCACGACCCCTGGGTTACAGCCATCCTGGTGGTGAGAAAAATAAGCAGTTTGCCAAAGCTATTGCTTCCTACTTTGTTGTATGACTTGAGGAGGACTTATAAAAATATGGATGTGTTATATCTTGAGTATGTAAATATGAAAGGGCTTCTGGCAACTTAGTCAGCAAAGCTTCTCTAAAAAAAACCTGTTTGGGACTGTGGGGGTAGTAGAGAGGAGAGAAATTGTATATACCTTCTTGGAGGTTGAATATTTTTTGTTTTAAACATTATACACTAAAACTGTGTCAGCCTAAATTGCCAACATGTCTCTATATATAATTTCAGATTACAAGCAAAAGTAAGGAATCCATATGGGAGTTCATCAAGAGTTTGCTGGATGCTTGGTCAGGATGGGTTGTAATGCTTCTCATAGGACTACTGGCAGGTATGTGTGTGTTGGCATTACAGTTATGCCCTTAACAGTCTCATCCAAGTTTGCTGCACTGCCATCTGCTTCTCTTTTTATTTCATTGTCTCTCCACTGATGTTTCAAGCTAAAAAGACAACTGTGCACCCATGCAGTTATAATCCTTAATAAAAATAGCCACTTGTAAAGTCTCCTGCTGAGTGCTGACCTAGAAAAAATGTTATTCACCAGTAGAGGGATTTTTCTGTTGCTTTTGGAAATATGCAGCTGAGCATTTTGCACTCAATGGGCTATTTTGACTTCTTGAATCTTAGATTCACAGAAGTCAATTTTATTAGTAGGATTTTTTTTTCTTGTCTTTCATTACTTAAATTCTGCAAGTAGATATTAGGACATGGTGAAAATGTTGGTTGTGGACACTCAGAGAGGAGCTTTGTAAATTGCTATATCTACTTGGTTATCTTCTTCATGTATGCATGAAGGGAAAACACAGTTTCAGACTCAGTTTTGGATCTGCTTCCAGGCCAGACAGACAGTGCATATTTAACAGCCTGCTCAGATTCATATGGCAAATTCATTAATTTCCAAAATTGCTCCTCTCTTCGGCTCAGTTTAGCACATCTTCCAGCTTGAAAAGCTGCGCTTCTTTTACCAAGTTGAAACAGCTGCCATTTTTTAGGCTTTTTCAGTGATGTCAGGGTGCTCTTGTATCACGCTGCTTGGTAAAAGCATGATGTAAAATTTCACAGCTACCAAGTGGTGTGAATCTCCTGCTTACCAGCTGTCAAGTTAATATGTTTCCTAAGCCTCGGAAGTACTTTGTAGAAATACACTTGTTTCCACAAAAGCTTTGATGAGAGGCTGAGATAGGAAAAAAGTCTGACAGACCATGTGCTACCAGGGCTGCCAAACCCTGCTTGGAGGCCAGGATTGGACTCATCAGGAATAGAGAATTCTGCTTGCAAATAAAGTTAGAGTGAGCCATTGAGGGCTCTAGTGACCTCCCACAAACTGGTCAGTGAACTCATAGAGAGAATGTGGTATACACACACACTCTCATTTTAGTAGAAATACACTGAAAGGTTTATTTCAGTTCCAGTGTGCAATGGAACCTCATGCTGAAATCCCCGAGGTTGTTGAAAGCCATAGTTACTGACCCCTGATAAGCTCTAATGCTGGTGCATCTCACGTGGGAACAGAGGTCTAGGGTAAGCTTCATCTGAGATGTCCTTTTGTGCAACCTTTTCAATGACAAGGGTGCAAAGCAACATGTTTTCCCTCAAAGAATCAAATCAGATCAGTTTGTTTTTTAAACTGTGACAAGGACTTGTAAATTATCTAGAGAACAAAAATTACCTGCATGCTCATGATCCAGGCTGGGCCTTTTTCTGCCTGACGTTGAAATGACACGTGCTCTGTGCTTTCAGCATTTCTGGGACAGGGCAAAGATGGAGAGTCACCATCTCAGCCTCAGTGATGGGTGAATACCCCATTGATGAGTGAGGAGGGGGATTACTGATGAGTGGATCAGGTTTCTTAAGCAGGTTTGAGGAGGGAGGAGGTGAGATTGGTGGTGCAGTCAGGAGGCATTTCAAGTCGTTTCCCTCTCTACGTGAAATATTGCCTGATCAGAAAATCCAGCTTGCCATGAGGGCACATGTGTGATCACATGGGGTAGCATGGAGCAACCTGGCTCGTTTGTGGTCCATCTTCCCCTGATGATCAGGCAGAAACACTCATGAATGCTGTTTAGTGCTGTTTGCTGTGGATATCAGATGAAAACTGCTCACACGATGCTCCAGGGAAAGATACTGAGCACTATCAGGGCCTGTATCAGTCAGAAAGCTTTCACACCTTCTAGAGAAATACAAAGCAATGTATGGGAAAATGAGCTTAAAAATGTTAGGTGTGGCTACTGATATTTTAGGGACTTGGGTTTTAAGGAACTCTGAGTTTTTACAGTGCCCATCCTGCCTGCAGACCAGCAGCCATCCCTCAACCTAACCATTACTACCAGACAACTGAAGGTATATGCTATTTATAGATCAGCAAAAAAACCCTGCATTTTCTAAAGCTCTGTATCAAAAAGTACTATCACAATAATGCTAAAATGCACTGGTACTGGAACTGGATGTGCAAAAATCCCCTTTGTAATTCAGTGCCGTGTTACTTGGGTGATGCTGTTTTCTGGCACAGGTGCATCAGGAAAAATATGTTTTCAAGGAAAACCTTTAGCATTCATTAGGGCATTGTAAGGATGAGTATTGGCCATCATCAATCAAGAGAAAGGGAGAGAGGTGAGAAGCTAATATCTAAAATGAAGTTCAGGACTTTCTGGCTTTGAAGTACTTCATAATTTTTCATTATATTTCAGGAGGTTACATAGAAGGGAGAACAAGTTCAGTTTCTTTGTTGGGAGAAAAATTTACTCTCTATTACAGTCTAGACAGCCATGCTAAGCACAAGAAAATAGACTTGACCTTCTGAGATGCTGAACAGTCTTCAACTTCCATTCATTTCACATAAAGTTGAAAAGATTCAGAACTTGGAAAACTTCTAGCCCTAGTCATGTCTTGTGAAGCACTTACTGTTGAACTATTATCCTGCAAGTTCTGTCCCTCTCCTCCCATGATTTTCTTCTCTATTAAGCATGTGTAGAAAAGTGCATGTAGCATTTTCTTTCTTAAATGAATCCCACAGCATTTTGCAAAAGGGATTAGATCAGCTGCCTAATTAAGTATGTTTTCTTAGAGGTAATGGGGTGCATGTGAGCTTATTATATTAGAGAACTAAATGTTTGCTCCTCATTCTATTAACATTTTGGGAAAACATTCAAAAGCCTGTCTTCCTTTGCATCTTCTGCTAGGTAGCATTAATATTCAATTTCCTGGTTAAGTGTGATGTGAGCTTGAGAGATTGGGGTAGCTACAGAGAATGATGAAGGTCCATCAAGAGATGCAAGAGGCACAGCATTTTGTGCTCATGTCTAAGGCACGAGGATTCTTTGTACAGTTTACTGAAACTTTCAGAAAATTGTAGGAGAATTTGGAGTTTACTGCAAAACTCAGTAAGTTACACATATGGAAGTTACTAGCAACACAGTGATTTATCATCATCTAAGATGCTCATTATTACCATAGAAACTCAGGAAAATGGAAAAAGAGTGAGAGAAAGCCAAGGTCTGTCTTCATGAAAGAAAATAATTGGTACAGACATCATCACTGTCTTCTGCACCCCTTCTTTTTTTTTTTTTTTTTTTTTTATCCTGTCAAGTATATCTGTCTATTTCTTCATATTATTCCTATACAACAAAATTCTTCACTGCTACCCTAGATACATTGCTTGTCGGTGTGGAGACAAGTATCCTTCTTAAGAGAATGAGAAGATATGTGTGAGGCTCTGTGAATACTGGTGGTTTTTTTTCCAGTTCTAGGGAATAAAAAACAAGTCACATATGCCTGAATGATTTGAAATTGTTTTTGTCCTGTTTCACAGAATTGAAACCCAGAAAACTTTAGCTCCATGTCACGTTGAACCCACCTGTGTGCTCCAGCTGCTAGGGGAAAGGGGAGCAGCCCCAACCCTGCTTCATTTAATTGCATTCTTAGCAGGAGCCACAAAGCTGAAACTTTTGGAAATACAAAACCAAACCATTTTGTATTTTCCAAAGCATTTTTTTCCAGTCTTTTAGTCCAACTAAATAAACCGATATTTTATGTTCACCGATAAATTGTGTTCAAATCCATTACTGATTTCCTGAAATTGTATTCATTCTTGCTTATAAAAATAATGTTGACTTCTACTTTCTGATGCATATGTGAGGGGTTGGGAAAACATTAAATGGCTCTTCTGTCAGTTGGTGGTTTAATGCTTTCTAGATGCTATGGACATAGGGACTGAACACAGATCTGCCTTTCTGATTGCTCCCAGCCTCCCCATTCCTGCTGGTGTGCTGGAGGACACATCTGCTCTGAGGCAGGTTATTGTCACTGATGAGCAAATGCCCTAGAAAAGCAGAATTTTCTTTTTTCCTGGACATGGGAAATCTACCCGTGCCTGGGTCCAGTGGCCACTGGGTGTCACTGTAGCTCTGTGTAATTACTGGGGAGACATGAAATAAGTGTTTCCTATGGAGGGGTTTTGAAGGATGATTTTATTCTGCATGTTCGGATTGCTAATGAATGTACACATCGAAAGCCCGATTACATTAAGTTCGTAAATCGGAATTTGGCATCCATATTTTTTCTGTATTGAAATCATCCTTATAAGAGGTTGTTGCATTGGGACCAGTAAGGCTATGGGAAAACATATGTATCCTCCTCCTCCCCTGCTCTCAAAATTCACCACAGTGTGGTTTAAGACCTGCAGCTTACTACGTGGATAGAGACCCTGCATGAAGTCCTGCTTTTCTCAAGTCAGATGGTGCACCTGCCTGGGACAGACTGCAGGGTCAGGCCCTACATCAATTATGCCTTCCTTATTTGACAATCAGTCAGTATGAAAATGATAATATTTTGCAAAAAAGCTTATAAGAGAGCATTAAAGGTCAGAAAACAAGCCAGTGTGATTTTCTTTTCTTTGCAAACTCATTGTTGCCCCCACCTCTTTGGTATATTTGTGCTTACATTGCAGCTGCTTCCCCAAATCTGCTTTTTTCTGTTGTTATAATTAGACATATTTTCCTTGCAACTGGATATTTTTTTAATGCCATGGATTCATGTTTTTTTCTCATTTCTTTTCCCAGGCACATTGGCCGGAGTGATAGATTTAGCCGTGGATTGGATGACAGACCTGAAAGAAGGTGTCTGCCTGTCTGCCTTCTGGTACAGCCACGAGCAGTGCTGCTGGACGTCTAATGAAACTACATTCGATGACAGGGACAAATGTCCCCAGTGGCAGAAATGGTCTGAACTTCTTGTAAGCCAGTCTGAGGTACGGGAGACCTGATTAGGTTGGGGTCACAGCAGGCCAGGGAATGCCCTTTTTCATACTTTCTGATGTCCCCTCCAGAGAGTTTCTGTGAAAGTAATGGACTGAGTGTGCTAGAGGAGGGGAAAAAAAAAAAAAGAAAGAAAGGTAGCAAGATAGAAAGGAGGGAAGGGAAGGGAAGGGAAGGGAAGGGAAGGGAAGGGAAGGGAAGGGAAGGGAAGGGAAGGGAAGGGAAGGGAAGGGAAAGGAAGAAAGGAAGAAAGGAAGAAAGGAAGGAAGAGAGAGAGAGAGAGAGAAAGAAAGATATATAGATTACATTTCCACACCAATATCTCCTTAACTCTGGCGAGTTCCTGTTTTTTCAGCATTAAGTGTCATGGAAATTAGAAAACTGCAAGATCCCTCTCTCTTTTTATCAGTATTAAACCAAAAGTGTTTCATAACACTCATAAGATAATCACCAGGGGACCTGAGCTGCTATCCTTTTTTTTTTTTTCTTTTAAACACAATTTTATGGGACAAAGGAGATGGTCCCTGACAAATTAATTTCAGAGGAAATTTTCAGGATTGCAAATGGGTTTTGAGTATTCAAATGCTGTGGACAGTAGTGGAGGCTGCTTGTTATACCCTTGCAATGTGTTTCTCTATCAGATAGCAAAATACTTAGCTAGTACTGAAAGCTGGGCTAAAAATGGGCTCTTTGGGAGACAAAGTGAAATATTTGCAAAAGGAGAGGACAGGGAGAGAAAAAACTGATCGAAGCTGCCACAGAACT
>JANHGN010011056.1:0-15014 GCA_024605025.1 Megaceryle maxima
CCCCCCCAAAAAAAAAAAAAAAAAACCAACCAGAGAAGAGCAAATCTGCCCGTTCCTAAAGTACATGTTCTTTATATCAATCTTTTAACATCAAAAATGAGAGCGTCACTGGATGCACAGTCTCACAGCTCTGGATTTGAGATGAAAATTGGTGGATTCCTAAGAGTAGTTGGTATATTTTACTCATAATGTTTCTTGCAATCCCACTCCTCTCTCTGAAAGCAGGCTAGGAACTATTAACATCTCTTCATCTAAGATTTAGACAGACTGACAGTAACCCTGAGGTTATTCTGTGTAGTACTTATGAAAAAGTCCCCCAAATTCAGATGTTCGCCTGTGCTTCAATGAGTTAAGCTGGGGAAAGGGAAGAATAATTTTAGGTCAGTAGCCCCCTGTTCCATTACATCAGCAAATTAACTCCTCCTATGACATTATGTAACTTTTGAGAAAACATTTGTGGTTTGGAACTGACTGTTCAGTTTGTATTCCTGCATGGATAATCACTTCTTTAAAAGGAAGTATACATCAATAATATTCATGGGGAGCTTTAAAAGAGCTTGGCAAACATTCCTGACAAAACAAAAAACTCAAACAGAAGGATTACTCATAAAATGCTACATCAACAACTCTTTTGACAGGCATCTGGATTATGCTGCTCTTTAAAAGGGAAAAACAAAGATGTCACTTCGAATTTTAAATGGAAACAGTGAAATATGTCATTAAAAATATCAGATCATAAACAAAGCTATTTTTGCAAACTCAAATGCAATGAGCAATTATGACAAAGCGTGCCAAGATCATTTACAGACACTTTAAAAAAACAGTATTTATAAAACACTACAAGATGTACAGAGATCACAAGTTAGTAATGAGTTTACAGACCTAGATGATCAGGCATCCAGCATTAATAGTCTACCAAGTCACCTTTTTCTTCAAATGGCCTTTAGTTGATGTTCTAAATGAAGTTAAAGCATACGCACCTGCCCAACTGAACTCCAGAAGAAAATATAGAGAGACACCTTTAGGAGCCTATCCTGAAGGAATGTACTTCACTATCCTTCCCCTAAACCATGTTAAACATAGAATTGCATTATCCAGGTAGCATTAACTTCTGTGGCATTCTGTAGCAAGGCTCACAACCAGATGACTGTGATGATGCAAACAGGAATTTCTTACTCATTCTAAGTTTATTTAATTTTTATTTTCCAGGAAAAGTTCAAGGAAATCTACTTAGATGCATGGAGTTCAAAAGAGATAATGCAAAACATTGCCATGCAAAAAGAGACTGATGAAAAGACTGCTTATTCAAACGAATGCAAAGTTCTAATGGATCTGCAATGTTCAGTTCAAAACTGTTCACCCTAACAGCAAGGTTTCTTTGAAGACAAATACATAGTCTAGAAAAAGGGGTAGATTTCCTTAAAGTGGAGTCAGCTTCTTCAAAATTCATTGAAGTCCACTGGCTTTGCTGAAGATTCAATGAAGGTAATAGGCAAGTACACGTGTTCAAAGTTCTTTTATGTCTTTATCGAATCAAAGACTAGAAAAGATGCCTTCTTCTGAAATGGTTTGAAGGCATTGGGATTAAAACGCTGAAAAGTTTTAGGACAGCTTGACTAACATATCTTCCCAATTCCACTGCTTCACCAAAGCAGCTAGAGAAACCAGCATTCAAAGCACTGAAGCATTTGAGACTGAAAAGACCTCAACTTCTTTGACATCATGAACAGACTTTCTGCGGTTCAAGGTCTTTTCCAGACTTTTGTTTAAAAAGTCAATAGAAAAAGTAGAAAGCGAACAAAACTTGTTAGCTTGCCATTTGCAGATGATTTTTAATATAAAGTCCTACTCTTCTAGCAAAAGTCTCTGTGACTATCAGGGAGTCAGGTCACATAACCAACTGGAGGTGCTGAAGACAGCCACTCATGCCTTTTGTAGTGTGGGAGGAATCCTATTAGGCAGCTGGAGAGCAGCAGGATAGGAACTGGCTGCTGCAAAAGAGCCACAGCAGTGGTAAAGTAGGTACATGGCTCTTAGAATTTTCTGCATCTATCCGGTCTTATGTGAAGCCTTGCACAACGCAGCAAAGAACAGGAACTGCACTTTGTTCACAGGGACAACAGGAAAAACCTAATAGCGCATTCTGTTGGGTCTGATGCTGCAAAACAGGAATGGAGAGCACAGCATCATTAGTTGGCAAGGACAGCCTGTGCTGGAAAGGGCAAAAGCACCAGTTTCTCTTATGATCTGAACTAACACTGCCATACCCCAAGAGAAGGTAACATCCTTCTACAATATTTAGGTTCAAAGTAGTCTGAAAAGTAAAAAAAAAAAAAAACCAGCCATGGTGATAACACTCCTGCAGTGTGCTACAGCCAGCAACATAATGCATCCCCAAATAGTTTTCAAAGCCATGAGTGTCTACCTAGATGAGTTATCATTTGGGCACAGAGGGATTGACAGAAGGCACCTCTGATTCCCCAAATATAGTCACCATTTTGTCTCAGACTCATTTTGGACTGGCAAGTTGACCATGTCAGGTAAAACCCTATTCTCTTCACAGGGACCAACACACTATTTACTGACTGGATAATCCTAGTGGTTCCTTTTTGACCTTAGTCCAATTCTTTTGCATATTTATAAAGCACAGGACTCAATTTCTTGCCTTGTTCAGAAAGAAAAAAAAAAAATATATATCCTGTCACAATTATCAAATTCTAGTGATGCCTTGAGGATGCTGGTGAAAGGTTTTAGTGATTAATTATTCCTGCTGACAAAATCTATTTGTTTTTTTTTCTGTTATGAGTTTTCTTGGCATTCATTTCTAAACAATGAATCTCACTATATTTTTTTTTTCAGATTGAAGACTCTTCCTTTCTTAAAATTTCCCATGTAGAAACTCTAGTAAATTATTTCCTTCTCTTGGATAGGGGTAACAAATGCTTGCAAGAAATCACAGGGGATTAAAGGCATGTCTTTCTAGCCCTTAGCCTCCACCATCATTCTTCTACCATCTCTCCTTATGTCATCAACCTCCTAGAGGTGCAGACAGACCTCATCGCAATGTTCTTGGAGTGCCTGCAGTATGGTCAGACCCAGATTTAGCACAGTCTCCCTGAAAGGAAGGAGGCTCCTTTGGATGTACACAACATTTGCCAACACTTAGCAACAAAACAGGTTTGTCTCATGTTTCCCTGGTGTCAGCTGAGGGGTGGAGCAACAGCCCTTTCACTCCTCCTCTCCATTGACTTCAGAGCGAGCCCAGGACAACTAGTTTAGAGTAGGACACCACACTGTAAAATGCTTGAGTTGGGCAAGCTCAATTCCCATCCCTCACATACGCTAAATAAAAGTATTTTATTTTAGTTTCTTAATCAAAATGGTGTCGCCAAGTCAAATGCCTTGCAGAAGCCATAAATATCAAACCTGCAATCACATTAAAAACACTTACTAGATACAAGGTTAGCTTGACAGGATGTATTTTCTGTAAGTTCATATTGATTAGCATTAATTATATTTCTCTTAAACAGTCTTTTATCAGCTATCCCATTTATTATACCTCTAATCGAGACAAGACTCAAAACCTCACAACTTTCAGGCACAGATCTTTGGAACCCCTCTCCTACAAGGACATGCTGAGAGAGTTGGGCTTGTTCAGCCTGAAGAAGAGAAGGCTCTGGGGAGACATTATAGTGGCCTTCCAGTACCTGTAAGGGGCCTACATGAAAGCTGGGGAGGGACTTTTTACAAAGGCCTATAGCAAAAGGATGAGGGGTAATGGTTTGAAACAGGAAGAGGGTAGATTTAGATTGGAAATTAGAAGGAAATTTTTCACTCTGAGAGTGGTGAGGTGCCAGAACAGGCTGCCCAGGAAGCCATGGATGCTCCGTCACTGGATGTGTTCCAATCCAGGTTGGATGGGGATTTGAGCAACCTGATCTAGAGGAAGGTGTCCATGCCACAGCAGGGAGGTTGGAGCTAGATGATTTTTAAGGTCCCATCCAACCCAAACTATTCTGTTATTCTATGGTCTTGGCCACTTTTCCAGAGTGATGAACCAAATTTCCAAAGCTGACTGCCAGCAGCACACTGGTACAACAGAGCTCTTAATCTCCTCTCTCCACCACCCAATTACAACACTAAAAAAAAAGATCTGTAGCTTAATTTGCCATCTCCAAAGAAACAGCAGAATAAACAGATCACTTACAAAAGATCTCCCTTAGAGGAAAGAGAAGAAAGCAAGCGAAGACACAAGAGGAAGTGTGGGAGGTGAGCAGGTTACAGTCAATCAAACTTTTGATTCCACGAGAATAATTAGAAAAAGAAGCAATTCCTTCACAGCAAGGATTTGTTCCCCTGATGTAAATTGTTGATTTTAGCACGTATGTTGATTTTAGCAGTATTCATTCAATTGCGTGAGGAGATCATGCTGTTAAAATTGAGCTGCTAGGTTTAATTTAAGAATTAGGTTATATAAAAACATAGGGCTTAGGCTCTTTACATATGGTTCTGAGAAACTTTCATCAGTGGGTAGCCCAAGATCTAACCTTCCCCAAGAGGAGTTAGCACTGCTTGCCATCGTTCACATGCCTACATATGAGGTAAGTGGAGGGAAAGCATTTTCCTAGAGGATTAATATTTTCCTGGCAATCGTGTATTTTCAGTTGCATCTTTGGTGGGTGGAACATCAGTGCTATCTCCAGCACCTCCCAACTACCAAGTTTTCTCAATAAGCTTAGAGGACAGTCTCCACATAACTATTTTCATAGAGTCACAGAATATCAGGTTGGAAAGGACCTCAAGATCATCTGGTCCAAACTTTCTTGGGAAAAGCAGTCTAGACAAGATAGCCCAGCATCCTGTCCAGCCAAATCTGAAACATCCTATGTTTGGAACTCCACCACTTCTCTGAGGAGATTATTCCAATGTCTGACTGTCCTTGCTGTGAAAAAACTTCCTTTTGTATCTAACTGAAATCTCCCCAGAAGTAACTTGTACCCATTACCCCTTGTCTTTTTCATGTGATTCCTTGTAAAAAGGGAGTCTCTACCTTAGCAGCCACGCTTTACATAATGGAACAGAGAGATAAGGTCTCACCTAAGCCTTCTTTTCTCAAAGCTGAACAAATCCATTTGTCTCAGCCTTTCCTCAAACAGCAGCTTCCCAGTCCTTTGGTCATTTTCATGGCCCTCCTTGCCCCCCCCCCCCTCCAGCCTATGCACATCTTTGTTCTATAGCAGCAACCAAAACTCAACACAGCATTCCAGGTGTGGCCTGACAAGTGTTGAATAGAGTGGGATAATGACTTCTTTATCTCTGATGGTGATGTCGTTATTGATGCAACCCAACATTTTGCTGGCTTTCTTTGCTGTAGCAGCAGCACACTGTTCACTCATACTGAGCTTATTCCACCAGGTCCCTCAGGTACCATTCCACAGAGTCTCTTTCCATCCAGGTAGATCCCAGCCTGCACTGCACTCCTGGATTATGTTTACCCAGGTGCAGGACCTTGCACTTGTCATTGATGAATTTCATAAGGTTCTTGTTAACTCACTCTCCCAGTCTATCCAGGTCTTCCTTCCTGCAGGGTGGCTCTCCCTTCTGAAGTATCCACTTTCCCACTCAGTTTGGTATCATCTGCAAGTTTCATCAGGGTTCACTTGACCGCATCGTACAGATCACTTACAGCAAGTCATTTCACATCATTAAGTTTCTACCATCTTTGTGATGCTTTGACTGCATCTGTAGAGACACGAATACTCCAGGTGGAGAACTGCAGTGCTTCCCTTGACACACATTTACAGCTCTGACTAAAACACGTGCAAGTTCAGCAGCTATCCAGGTAGCAGAGAACTTGCTCGTGTCTTAACAAACAAGCACCGGCGCAGTCAGGAAGGTATTCATTTTTTACAAGTCAGATAGCACCCATGGAGAAGACTACTGTTATTTGTCTCACAGCCCCAGGCAGTGTCCTGCAGCCTGTCATCAAAGGCTTTGAATAAGACTATCACACACCCATTTCCTGAAATAGAGAATATGCTGATGACAGAGTATCTACAGTGATCATGCTCCAGTGCCAGGGATGCTGCTGTTTACTTCCTCAGTTTTCTCCTCATGGCCTTACAGTGATGTCAGGATTAGTACAAAAGCCTTCTCCACAGCCTCCTCCACAAGCCTCTCTAACACTTGCATACAAATTCTCCTCACTCAGTGCCCTTTCTTACGCTCCTCATTTGTTGTATGCATAATTCAGAGACTCTCAAAACACTGACTGCTTTCATGTGATTAGTCCAGACAACTGACTGGTCCTAGATCACTTCCACAAGCTACAGAGCTTGAACACCATGTTAGATGCACACACTGTGGAGGAAAAGGTCTACCAGAATGGTTTTGCTGTGCTGCATGGCTTCTGCAACAGTTCAGATTCAGCGATGTGAAAGGCCTGTGCAAAATAATGACATTTTCTAGAAGTCCAGGACAAATCAACTGAAGATGTCCACACTCCAAAGAACTTCAAAAACACTGGTTTTTCAAGACATATCAAACAGGGAAATCAAGTTACCAGTATAAAAGAAAATGCTTATTGTTTCAAGTTCAACAAATTCTTCCCTCCTCTGCACCAAATCCCACGGGGTGTGTCACCACACTAGTTACCAACTTCTGACTACATTACTCCAGTTCTCATGGAAACATGGGCATGACCTAACACCCAACGGGAAAAAGTCAATTTATCTTTGATATCTCATGCATGGAGGTCATAAATTTGCATTGGGTGCTCACTGAGGTGCAGGTAGTGTGAGCAACCCTCACCTTGAAAGAAAATCACAACTGTTCCAATTTTGATAACTGTGGCTGAAAAAAATGGCTATTTTAATAAAAATGTCAGAGATAGTGCAGGATCTTAACCCATAATTCACTCTATATGGATCTCTATTCAGCACTTAACACATAACTCACCTGTTTCTTTGGACTCTTTCTCCTAAACTACTACAGACAGCTCCAGAATTAATATTTGTGATTGCAAGGGTAACTTCTCACCATGAGAATAGTGTGGCCATGGGTTATTAATGAGTCCTGATCAAGTGCACATTCAGTCCAAATCATTTGCTAGAAAGTTATCATCCTATAGGCTATATAAATACATAATAGATCTACATTAACCTGTGTAACACTGAAGCAGCCTTTCCAGCAATCTGGCCTGCTTCATCTCCAAAGTAGACTCTTGTACCTCATTTGAGTGAGCACGTATTTTAAATAATGATGAGAGACTCCAATTTTCACAATTTCATGAATGTGATGTCAAATCTATTTGTAATAGGATCATCTATTAGCTGTCAGTATTGAGCAAACTACGTGGGAAAATAATGGTTAGCAGCATATTATCTAGAATCCCAATGAAAATTAGCTCAAGGCCAAGCGGATTCGTTGAAAATAACGATGTTACTTGTTGATTGCTTAATGCAGCCTGCCTTAAGCTATTTCTGATATGAGGTCAGAAGCTGTTGGAGATTTTTTGTTCAAAAAAAGTTGAAAGAGGTACCAAAGCTTGAAGTTTCATCCTGACTTTATGGCTTCCATGTGACCAGATATGCTACCCTTTATCTTCACAACCCAGTGGTTACAGGAAGAGCTAGAAGGATGGACTATCTCCTTTTCATTTTCTCATCCCCAGCGTATAAACTGAGGTGAATAAAACCCTGCTAGACATACAGCCCCAAGGTTTTCCTACCTTCTAAGGCAAAGCAGCTTTTCCTTCTTGGAGAAAATGAAAAAAATTTTAAAAACCAGCATATAATTGTGTGTATATCTGTTGATTAACAGTACAACCAGATTATGGACCTCTACAGTGCTCAAAGTAGCAGCGGCGTCTTCTGAAACTAGATGGAATACATGGTGTTAAGGAGGTCACCTCTCTGTAACTCCCTTGGTCTCTTATTTCTTCACTTCCTCAAACTGCATTCAGGTGTGAGTTTCAGATCACTCCTGTGGCAAGAGGACACATTATTAACCACTGTCGCTTCTTGCCAAGCCTGTTTTGATACCACAGCGCTTCTTTCATTAGTAGATGACTTCAGTGCTACTCCTGAAAGAAGCACTGGAAAAGCTGTTGCATGACAACATGGATTGAAGAACTGAGATTCTCTTCACCAGATCCATCCAAAGTTTGTGTTGGCCAATGGAAAGAGGATGACAAATCAACACCAAGGGAGAAGATGGGTCTTCTTCTAACGTTATATGTTATGGCAGTGGAAACAGTATCTGAATACACCCGCATGGTCTTTTCCTTGGTTGGGGAAGATAAAGAAGTGACCAAAAAGAACTAGATAGTAAATGGAAACATCAGGCTTTGAAACTGATAAGAAATTTTAATGGAATTTTGTTTGTCAGGACCATTAAAAGAATCCTGTGATTTATGGAAGAAATAGTTTCTTTTTTAGTGGTTATAAATGAAATAGTTTTAGATGTCCACTAAATGGAAATACTCTCACAAGAGAGTAAAATGGTTTTTTTCCCTTAAAGCATAATTAAATTCATAGTAAGTTGTATTAAAATAACTATTTCTCAGTTATATGGGATTAAAATGTAATAATTTTAAATTTAATTTAAAAAACAAAGTACTAAAACTTAGGTTTAATGTAAGGGCTTAAACAGACTAAGGTTTAAAGAAAATGTTAAACGACATCAGTGAATTCTCTTCAGGCTATGGGTAAAAGAATAACAACTTGAAATTATACCAAAAAATTCCAGGGAACATCTCTTTGCCATCTGAGGTCAATTCCAAGCTTGTTTGTCTATTTTAAACACCATAAAGCTGAAATGTATAGTTATATTATTACTTTCATAACTGCTTAAGTGCTACTATTTTTATCTTTTCCTTCTGTAACCTTTCCCAAGAAGTCAGTTTTTTCAGCCTTGCTTGTCCAGAATTATATTTTTTATTTGTTTCAATATAGCCAGCAGTTACTCAGAAAGCTGTGAGTTTTTGGTTGGTTTATTTGGTTTTTTTTCCTGGGACCAATTCACTGAAAATAAGACCAAGAAAATTAATTTCTCAGTCACAAGCTAGAAAAAGAGAACTAAGTGGGCGAGAAGGATATTATAGCCTCATAGGCATGGGGCCATATAAAAACCAGTTTAGGTCTCTAGAAGAACATGCAAGTGTTTTTGGACAATGTCATTACAGCACATAAGTGAATGGAGACCAGAAGTTTGCATATATGTAATTCTCTTTGAAATCAATAAAACCGAGAAAAAATAAAGCCTAGACACACACAAGTTATGAGGTAGGTTGTGACCAAAGGACTATATTAGTATCAAAGACATGCTTTTGGCAAGCTTTATGAGCTTGCATCCATGGTATCAATGATTTAAAGGCCACTTCTGTGTGGGTTTCTCTCCACTTGGGTTAAAAGCTTTCAAGACTGTTCTGTTTCCATACATATCAGAAATGTGCTAGTCAGAGTGGCAAGACTGCAGTCAGGCTCTGCAGTCTAAAAGCTAAATAAACCATCATCCAAATGCTGGGAAAGATCCACCTTACTTTATTCTGCATAAGTCAGCAAAAACCCTCATAAAAAGAGACAATGTAAGACAGTGCCTACAGGTAGGGCAGGCACAAGAAACCACAGAGTACTACAGCTCTCAACTCTCCCAGGCTGAGACCAGCAGGGACCAGACTCTAGCCTGAGGTATGGTGCTGTAACCATTGGGTCCTGTGAGTTATAACTATCAGTTCTGCCTCATTGTGCATCTCTCCCATCTCTACCCAAAATAAGGATCTTCACCGATTGTAGGTGTTCAGAAAAATATCCAAAGTATAGCTTGCAATGAATTGATCTGTTAAAAATTTAATAAAGCTACAGTATTGAATAGAGAATATAAAGCTTTAAAATCTAAGTGTGGAGAGATAAGAGTATAGTATAATGACTGGCAAAGGATGGTATAAATTTAAAGTATTTAGTTGCAAGTCATAACATTTCAATTATTACTGGCTGGATAATATTATGGAAATAAGTTATATGAAATACAGAACAGAAATAAATCATTTGCTTAAATGAGTATTCCTTGTTTTAAACCCTAAATAGCTTAAATCCTAAAGACTGCCATCATTTTGATATACAGCATTCTGCCCTGACACATACTTGGGAGTAAAAAATGAAATGTAGTAAATTACCTCTAAAATAACTGGGTTTTATCAGGACAGAGTGAAAATGGAGCTGTGTTAGAGATGAGAAACACTTCAAGAAACCATGAAGGCAAAGAAGAAAATGCTGGACAGGATGTCAATGACAAGCAGCTTCACGCTAAGTACGGGACCACCTTAATCAGTGGAGCAAGGGCACCGGAGAGAGATACTTCTGGATGAGCTGGCACTGGAGCACAAATGGCCTGTTTCAAATTCTTGGGGTTCATCACCCTCCTAATGACCCACCAGAGAGGAACAAAATGTGCTTTTGCTCAGTGCACACCACAACTGACAGGTGAAAGGAGGTATGCAGCCTTATTTTGAAGGTTTACATGAACGCTTAATGGGCCAGAAGAAAAACCCATTCATAGAGCTTTACATTATTCAGTAATTTCTCTAATTATAAAGTGACTTTAAGAACCACTATTGTTGCAGCCAGTCCTTTCCTATTAGGGTCCATCGTTTAAGCAGCCGTGTGTGAGCACTGAGAACCCCGCCCACACCAAAGCAAGCATCTCCCAAGTGTCACTTCCCCCAACCATCGTTCCTCCAGCAGGTAATATGCGCATTATCTAGACTGACCTATCCTTAATTTATAATACCTCTATGTCATAAACCAATTATCAGCATTTGACACAAGCAGCACTTACTAGTTGGAAAAGCAATTAAAATTTAGGAGCTGTCTCTTGCAACAAAAAAGCTTTCACAGAAGCAGCGCTACAGAGAAGTTGCGGCATGCAAGCCATCAGTCTAATTCTGCCTCTATCAATCAGACGAGGTCTCGCTGAATAGCGATGCACAGGCGAGCAAACAGCAATGTTTACGAGGTGCAGCTGGTGGTACTTACGTTAACAGCAAAAGCAGCATCAGTTAAATTAACATTCTTCATTCTTTCATTGCTCATTATGGTTTGACAGACATACCCGCAGTCCACATAAATGACTTAGAGCAAGAGAGCTGTCTAGCAGCCTGCCATGAAACAAGACCACCTAATGGGAGCAGCCACTGTAATTAAAACTCTGGAAACCAAGATTTATACCAGTTTAAGGATGCAGCAGTGGGTATTATGACCTACTTTGAGTTTATTAAAGGAATTGTGAAAACCCGTGCCATTACTCAAGTGAAAAGTAAGAGCCTACTGTTCGTGATATTTGTCCGATAAAAGGGACCAGAGCATTCTTTTGACCTAGGAAATGTCTGCGTTGTTTCAGGTCTGCAAATGCATGGGGAGAGGAAAGAAAAGAGATTCTCAAGTACTAACTAATCAGATCCCCCAGGAGAACGCTCTCCCTAAGTCTTACTTGTTCAAGTCCACAAGTTTTTCTTTGATGGAAAATTGCAGCAACTGGTTCTGCTTAAAAATTTACAGCCACATTTAATCTCTTGGATCAAAAAAAGTTAATTTTATCAATTCAAGGCTGTATTTCATGGAACTGTAAGTGTCAGAGATAAATATGGTAACAAAAAGGAAGTGAAAACTCACAAATATTTTATAAAAGCATCTCCAAAGCCCCAGAATTAGACTTGACCAAGTAACAGTCTGTTCAGACTGGAACTCAAGTGTGTTAAGGAGGATATAACATTAACAACAGAAAAAGTATGTTTAAAACAAAAAAAGAAACCATATGGACCTGTAGTTACACACGACCTTTAAAACACTGTGTGAATGAGCCTTAATACTCTTAGCTATTAAACACATATTAGATCATGAAAGACAATTCAGCATTTGCAGAAGGTGGGAACCACGGAGGAACATGCACATGGCAATGTGATGCCCCTGCTCCCTGCTGGTGTGCAGCACCATGGGGCATGGCAGGAGCAGGCTCGCAGAAGACGGGATGCTGGGCAGGCAAGAGCCCAGTGTAAGCCTGGGAAATGCTATGGGGCAGTAGCAGTCATAACATCCGGCTCTCCACGGTGCAGTAATACCCTTACCTGAGCTTCCCAGGCATGATCTCCCTACCAGAGTTTGCTCTTTGCTTCATCTCCTCTCCCCCTCTGCTGACAGCAATAAAAAGTGGGATATGTTTTTACCTCTTCTCCTTAAACAGTTCAAAAGCATCATTCCCCTTCCCTTCCATGGCTCAGTGGTTGAAGCACTTACCTTAAATACAGACATTTTATGGTTCAATCCCCTCCACTGTCTGAGATCAGAAACCCTGCCTTCAGCTTCCAGGAGGCAGCTATAACCACCAGGCTATCAAGGCATAATATGGGACGTGAGCATGTGTGTAGGATGCTTTCCACCCCTCCCAGCAGGGTGGCTCTCCTGCTCCAGCACAGGCAGAAGGCAAGCCTGCTCCACACCACTGTACTCCCATACAGGGCAGAAACAGCTCTGTCATCTTCTGTCATATATCTGTACATACATACACATGCTTGTGAGCTCCAGGCATCCAAAACGCCAAAACAGAGAAGGCTTTGTCTTAAGAAATATATTATAGAGGTAAATAGTGTTTAGCAGGTCAGTGCCACATCTCTGGTACAGCATAGCTCCCACCTATATGGCCAAACTCCCTTCCAGAAATGCATTCCTGGTCATCCTGCCTCCAGAAACGTACCCACACCTGAGCATGGTTCAGGGAAAGCCAAAATGCTGCCCAGGAGCATCAAATGCACATCATACAAATGCACAACTACGCTCGAGCCTGTGCCTTGATCCTATTTAGTTTACCAATATAGTTGTAGCCATAAAGAATCAAGCTAAAAAGTAGAATTACAGCACCTAAAGGAACCTCAGGTATAAGGAGCTGAAAAAGGGCCTCAAGTGTCAAACACCTGATGGCCTAACCCACAGACAGGACTTCAGCCTGTGCTGCTTTAGCTGGCAACTTAATGCAGCTGGTATTGGGGAAGGAACAAAAAAACTCAACCCCCCCAACTTTTGTTGTGATCAGCTGCTCTACTTCCTGTGAAATATTCCCACTTCTTGCAAGACACAAAGTAGTGAAGTGAGTTAATTAGCTAAGGGTTTATCAACATTTCAGAGCTCCGTAAGGATCCAGTCGCTCTAACCCACCACTCCAGCAGCCTGGGGGCTTGTGGCTCTTCACCCAGAAGACTGTATTTTGCAACAACCAGCTTCCCGATACAGAGGACTGAGCAAAAGGACCCTTGGGAACTAGTTAGCACCGATCTTGTTTTCTTCTCTGGTATCTCCAAACAGCTGGGCAAGTGCTCTGGTTGCCCTGAGGGAGCATACACAGCATCTCCCCAGCACCTTCACCCAGGAACCACACTTCAACCTGCTGGGGTGACAGCCTCAAACACAGACAGGACTCTGGGCCAGCCTCCTCATAAAGCAAAAATACAAGCTAATTCACCAAGAAAAGGTTTTTTTCCCCAAGAAGTTTAGCAGGTGCTAGGAAGTTTCTTGTAATACTCGCCTGAGGACTGCAAACAAAATGAATCCAGAGCTACTCGCTCCCACTCGTTTCACTGAAATCCCACATCATCAAGGGCTTCGCTGCATAGGGGTATAGTTTTGCTTGTCCCATGATGAAATTACAGGAATATCTATAGAGGAATGCCATTTGGGACACACATGGCGGGGAACGGCTGGAAAATACTGAAATTTGTGTTATTCTGCTATATAGTTCATCCATAATTTAATACAGGTAATTCTGTTAGAAGGATGTTGCCTGTCACAGAAAGATATGAAGAAACAAAGCTCTCCATCTGTTTTATTAGTTTGTTGTGGGTTTTTTTTATCCCCAAGAGATAGTTAAGAACAACTTAACCTGAACAACTGACATAGTATAACTCCTCTTGTACATTTTTCAGCCAGAACAGATAAACTCTGCCTCCTAAAAACATGTTTACTTGCAACAGTGCTGGAACATGGAGATGCTGCATACTGTCGATGGGAGAACTAAGCAGAGTCAGATACATAAACACTGGAGATGTAGGTTTTCTGCAGATGACATGCTGAAATTTCAGGGGTCATGTGCAACACAGTGATTCTGGATTTTTTTTTCCTGCCTGTATTAGTTTGAAATATTCAAGTCCCCTCTAAAACTCTGCCTTGCTGACATCTTAGAAACTCGTGCAGATACCACCACAGACAGGAATCTCATACCAAGTCAGTATGGTTTATATTTGCAAAATAAAGATAGTCCAAATGGAGCGGTGGGGTGGGTGGTAGGGAACAAGCAGAACTCATGACGAGTTGTTAAATCACCTCATTGTTTCTAGTGCCGTAGGACACAAGCCAAAGTTCACAAACATAAAACACCCTATTCATTGATTGTAAGGAATGTTGGATTCAGCTGAAACAGTCCTTTTTTTGTCTGCAGAAGAGCTGCTGGGAAGGACCTTGCTAACTGCTTCATGGATATTCACACAGATGATTAGAAAGCTTGATTTATTAAATCAAACAATTAACTGATTAAGGCTACAAAGATCCTCCATCAAGTAAGCTTTATTCCTTACAAAAACCCCTCATACCTACAGTGGCAACTCAACTTCTGCCTTCCATTCATTACAACTGTAAGTCATTACTGCTTAACGGGGGTGAAAATCTCTGCATTTAAAACTTCTCCAGGTTACTTAGTGAAATGCAAGCCCAACAAAACATATTACAGCTTCTCACAGAGCTGAAGTACTAAAGTATCTAAGTACTGAACATGAATCAGCTATTCAAATTGAACCCTTATAACCCAAGAGACAAAGCTTATGTACTAAGCAGCACACGTTCCTGGGTTGGTTTTTTTTTTGGGTTTTTTTTTTTTTTTTGGTTTTTTTTTTTTTTTTAAACAAAAAAAAAAAAAAAAAAAAAAAAACACCCAAAAAAACATTTTTCAAAACTTCCAACTTTTTTTATCTTTTT
>JANHGN010011056.1:15114-33212 GCA_024605025.1 Megaceryle maxima
AAAAAAAAAAAAAAAAAAACCACCAAAAAACACGTTTTCACAAGCTTGCACCTGTTTTATCTTGTTGCTAATAGCAATCACCAACTGGGATTTGATAAAATGACAACTAGGCTTAGCGTACTCCAGAAAGGGACTCATTAAAAAACAGAAGAAGAAAAGAAAAAGCACTCGATGTAACAAACAGGAGATTATCCTCTGCAGCACAGTCTCCACCTATGATTAGGTGTGTTACCAGTAATATGTAACACTGTCCAACATCTCAAGGAAAGCTGGAGATGCACACTTGCACATTTTTTCACTGTGTTTCCACGTCACACAAAAAGACATTCAAATGATACTCATGTTGCATTCAGCAGACATTCTTGATTTTTTAAATACACATTTATATAAAGCTTAATCTGTAGTTACAGACATAGAAGGAAAGCCAAGAAACCTACACGTGGTCATGGACTGAAGACTACAGATCAGTATAACATACAGCAAGTCAAGTATTACTTTGGACTTTCTATACAGACAAATTTCACAGCTGCAGCAAGAGGGGGTATTTCACAGCCATGCACAGAAAGTTAGATCTAAAACAAACAAACAAAAAAATAAGTAGAACAATTTTGTAATCATTGCAATTCTCAAAAGTATATGCCTTTTGTGTAAAAGGACCAGGCACAACTAGGAATGGGAAAGCATTCAGCTCTAAGTAGAGAGAGACACCATTTAAAATTTAACATCATCTGGGCCAGGTGGTTCTTCCTTAGGATTTGCAAGTGGAAGTGGCAGAAGAGACTTGGGAACATCCTGGGAATCTTCTGAGCTACACCAAGAGTTGCAATTTTCCCCAGTACAGTCTAAGCCAAAACAGGCAAGTAAAGAAGAGTAAGGATCCCATGAAAAGCAAGTCATTTACTGTCTTGCAGACTCACTGACTTCCCAGTTACCCTCACCAGTGAACTACAGACTTGACAAGCAAATGAAGGCACCCAAGAAGGGTGAAGCCTCTATAGAAATTACCTGGATAGTGAAGCTCTGACAAGCCAGCTCTGCCCATGGACATTCAGGAGCAGATAAAGACAGCTACTATGCTCTGCTACTTGTCATAGTTACCTGCTGAGTGACAGTTTCATCTCTACTGCACTTTGCAAGCATCTCCTGCCCTGGGTCACTGGGGATTTGACATCCCCTCTGATGACTTCTCAGGCTCACTAGGCTGACTGACAGAACTGGATACTGGAGTCCTCCCATCTCCCCTTTTAGCACAGCACAGCACCACACAGCTGGGGAAGGCACGGAGGAGTGGCAGTAACATATTTAAAATGCAATAGCAATTTCTAAAATGAATGCTTCTCTACCACCTACAATTATAGCTCTCCAGGATACTAGAAAACAGCAAGGTCAGAAGCTATAGAAGTAACAGAGAAAACAGATGAGCGCCTTCTGAAAATCTACAGCTAATGTTGAGGATCAAGTTAAAAGATAGAACTAAATATAAGAATTCGTCACAGACATGATAAACCAAGACATGAAACTGTTTCTTCCTCCCTGCAGAAAGAGCAACATGAAATTAGGATTTCTAATATTGAAAAACTGCTGAAGGACTGGGAGCCAATTAACAGCCACATTCTGCAAGCTGCATTTCAAATGTGATATAGGAAAATGACAATTACAGGATACAGGACACCGACAACTCTGCTGCTGAACTTGCAGCTTGCTACAAACAGTGACAGTGTCCTCAGCCACGACATCTGCTTACACTGGAAAGTATCGACAACCAGAGAGAAGAACGAAATTGGGAAGTGTGCTTGGAAATAAATAAATAAATAAAATAATAAAGAGACTCAGGATGGCAGAAGACTGACAAAATCACTCTGGGGTTTCTTGTTGGCAGAATATTCATTCCGCTAGTAAGATATCTGCCCATAGATCAGATTAAAAAACCTGTCTACTGGAAAGAAAACATAGCTCAACTTATCCAGGATATTAAAGTGTGTAGTGCAGCTGACATCTGATCTGATCACTCTTCATGCAAAGCAAGAACAAAAACCAAACTTTAGAAAGGCAAAACAAAGAAGTACTGAGAAAAATCACTCTTGAAGGACTAAACATGATTACAGTGGCAATTTCAGATCAGTATCAATGAAAGATTTTATGGGCTGTAAGATGCATATCCAACACAGCTCAAAATTGACATGTTATAGGCTATACACCAACTGCTTCTCACAATGGAAGGTAATTTTGGAGATGCAGAAATCAAAGGCAGGGGATATTCTCTGTAGGAAAGATGATACAAAACATTTAACTTCTCACACAGCTTCAGAGAAATAAGCAGTTGATGCAAGAATAAAATGAAAAGGAAAAAGTGGTCTGAAAGTAAGAATTAATGATTCTAACCTGGTAGTTTTTGAAAGAAGATAAAGTAAAATGTCTTCTAAGTTCAGGGACCTGACCCAGAAAGCTGCTAACACCTACAAAGTACAAAACTGCACCAAATGAATGTAATGGGAGGATATCCACAGACTTTGGAGAGGTGCTAAACAGGCCAACTCTATTTAAAAAACACTAGCATTAACAGAGAAATTAAACAGTCATGGCTAAGCTACTTAACTTTTCACACCACAGACAATGGCATGAAAGACACAGTAACAGCAGCTTAGGGGAAACATGCCAGTGAAAAACAACTTGAAGAAAATGTTGAAACTCTGGGGTAAAGAGAAGAATGATTAAAACAAACAAACAAACAAACAAACTAAAAAAAAAACAAAACAAACAAAAAAAAACCAACAAATTCTTCCAGATCTGGCAAAGCGTACAGAGGAAAAACAGGAAAATTAATTTATACTCAAAATATCAGATAAAGATAACTTAAAGAGACATTATGCTCCTTCCAACAATGAACAAGAAGTTTCCTTCAAAGAAGTTTCCTTCAACATCATCTTTACCATAGAAAAAGAAAGCAGCAAACCTGCCATTAATCCACGGTCTTCCAGCTCAAAAACTAACATAGCTTATCAAATAGAAAATGCTCTCCCAGTCTCTTTTCCTTAACCATAGATGTAGGATAAATCCCCCCACGATGCCCTCACAAAAATCTTCTCAATTGATGGAACAGAAGTAAAATATCACCACCATCTGCAGGTACCCTGCGTGATTAAACTAAACTCAAATTCAAACAACTGATCTTAAAACACTTAACAGTGCCAAATCCCAGCACCAAACCAACCCCAATTCCACCTTCTCCTAACCAGAAAGGCACTAAAAAGGCATGAAAAATTACCTACTACTGCTCTCAGTAATACACTGAGTGAGACACTGGAACAGGTTGCCCAGAGAAGCTGTGGATGCCCCATCCCTGGAAGTGTTCAAGGCCAAGCTAAATGTGGCTTTGAGCAACCTGGTCTAGTGGAAGATATCTCTGACCATGGCAGGGGAGTTGGACTGGATGACCTTTAAAGGTCCCTTCCAACCCAAACCATTCTGTGATTCTGATCAGAAGAATGCAATTTACTGATAAATTTATCTTCTCTGAGTAATAACTCAGACAATGTACAAGCAGAGATTGAAATGTGCAGGGAAAGGATTCCATCCAGCATTAACTTGAAATGAAAGTGAAAAAATATTTTTTTTTTTATTATTATTTTGGGGGATTTTTTTGTTAATATTAACTGGTTGTAAATAAAACCCAAGGCTTAACGGTCCCAAGTCAAACATTTGTAAGAAAGGAAAAGAATACAAAGACACAAACAATTCACCCAACTTATCAAGAAAAAACAAACCCTTGGAGCACAGACAGAACGCATGCTGGCATGATCCGGTCACTGGAGGAGGGGTAAGGGAAACAACTTGAAAGTTATTTCCAGCTTACTGGCTGGCAACAAAAACAAAATCTGAAACTGCAGCTGGACATTTGAATACCTTCAAAACAAATCCTCTGGGAAAGACTAAGTGTTAAAATAAGTGAAGTCAATGAATAAACAGAAGTCATCAAAACGGCTTCCCAGAAAAAGATGAAAATATTTCATATATATCATATTGATGAGGCCAAAACATCTGCCAACATCTACACAGGTAGTTAAAGCCACTGGAGAAAAACAGCAGAGAAGGCTGGGAAAAAAAAAAAAAAAAATCCTCTGGTACCTGAGAATTGACCATTATTTGTCAAACAGGTGAGGCTAGATGCCATCAAAGACTGCTGGCCTTGATGGCATAGGAAAGAAGCCAGAAAGAATGGCATTAGATTCAGATCAGAGACTCTTATCTGGAGCCTCAGGTACATGGTAGGTCTCTGGTTCCCTTCTCCGTGCATTTAATTTGGTCATTCAGGGGAAGGAAGGATTGCCTTCAGGAGTTTAAGTAGTGTCTAAGTCAGCTGGACCCACAATCTTGTTTGCCCTTCTGATACACATCAAAATAGAAGCCCTTAGCAAAAAAGAAAAGCAGTAGACCCAGTAAGTACAGCTCACATTCACACTGGACAAGAAAATAAGAGCTTATACTTTTTAGACTAACTTATTTTAAGCTTTCAACAAGATGGAAAACAGAGGGCATTCGCTTGCTTCCAGAAATTTCAGTTCATAATTAGTGAGCAGGTACCAGATCAAATTAAACAGCTTTCTTCTAAGATCTGATGCAACCCTCAGTGTTTCCAAGGGTTGTTCTACTTCTTACTAGAAGACAGCTTTGCTAAAACTTAATTTTGTTTTCATGTTAATGTGAGAATGTCTTTCTTTTTAAAAACATCCCAGGCCATTTCCTAACTAAACAGAAGATGCTGAGATCAGATAACATCTCTCATCACTGAGCTATACTAAGTGGTGAATGAGAAGGGCAGATTACTCAGTGAAATTACAGAGTGCTATGGTAGAAAGTCAGTTGTAAGGAAGTGTGAGCTCTCATACCTTTCAGGTATCAGTTACACTTTTTTTTAGGGTAAGAGACCAACAGCAAAACACTTTTTTCTGCTTTAACCCACACCACACCCTTTCCCTTATTTTTTTCCCCTCTCCATTCTTCCTGCACCAGTTACAAACTAGAAGGCTGCGCCTGAACCCAGCATCCTGGACCCAGGTACAGCCTGACAGCTCACACACCACTTCACGTGCATCAGTTGTTATTCAGTAGCATCAGTGACAGGACTCAATTTTCATCCTATCATTATTTGTTACCATTGAAAATTATTTTCAAAAAGGACAGGTAAAGAGCAGACCCACGTGTTATCTGATAAAATGATTACTTATCAAAATGGATCAAAAGTTGAAACAATAGTTTCCTGTGACAACATAGTGGCCCATTTGTACAATTTACATAAGCCCATCCAAAGATTTCCCTCAGAGCATCTCATTAAATCTGGGCTCCAAAGCTAGAATTGAGTGCATTTAATATATTTCAGATGCTGAAGGCTGACAGGATTCGAAGATAAACTACTTCTTCCAGACAATTTAGATTTTATAATATTTGTTGGCTTCACCAAAGATGAAAGACTGTTGTTTTTTTAAATCATTGTTTTGTACAATCTGGTTTGCATACATTTAACAGAGAGTCATTTACAATCCCATCAGCTTTTGGAGTGCTGCAGCAGAAAGGTAAGTCACAACCATGTACTTACCCTGTGACACCAAAGCTCAGTTTTCACACAACCTTGGTTTTCCTGTATTCCTTTCCTAATTAGATCTTTTAGGGGCAGGGAAGATTTTGTTTTAGAGTTCCCCACCCATCTGCTTTACTGAGGGTATGATTCAAACCATTCATTTTTCAATCCCATCAGCTCTTACTTTATAGCACTCTTAGCAGATAAAAAAAACCAAAAAAAAACAAAACAAAAAAAAACCCACAACCAAAAAACAACCAAATAAAACAAACCACATGCAAAACCAAGAAGAACACCACCACCCCAACCCACAGCTCAGCATCTACAAAGGAGAACTTCAGTCCATAATCTACCCATCGATATACCACTTGGACACATCTGAATAGCAAGCAATGGGCAAATTTAATTGCTTTTCAAAGGCCTTCAAGTCTGCCTCATCCACTCCACATCCCAATCCACCTCCCAGCTACAGAGATTGGTTATCCGGGGAGCTCCATAGTAAACCACAGGTGCCTGAAGACAGGCAATACAAAGACAAGCTATAGGGTACCAAATCTTTTTCCTTCTGCTCCCACACAATGAACAGTGAGACTGCACACTAAATACTTTCTCAGTGACCCCTCTGGAAGGACACTAGTGTGCAATGACATTAACATGAAAAGAAAGGGGATGAAAAGCCCCCTGCTTCCCACCTCTCACATCACACATTACGTTTCTCCACGCAGACTTCATCCACAGAGAAACTTCACAAGCATTCCATCCTTGCTTATATCTGTTCTCTGGAACTTCCAGAGACGAGGCATCTCTGAATGTCACAGGATGCAGAAGATGACATCTTCACTCTCTTTATGAGTGGCCTGAAAGCTGGGCTGGTGGCCAAATTCCCTTCAAATGTCCTCCTTTCCTCAGGAGCATACTTAGGGCTGGAATCATGAGAAACCGCTGAAGGAAAACCTTGTGCACCCATCCTTTCATGGACATTTGCATCACCTTTCTGCCCAGGCAGCTGCAAGCCAGCAGCACACTACTTGGGTCTCCACACTGGTGGCCTCAGAGATGTCCAGGAGCTCATACAGCCACCTTGTCTGGGGACAATGGGACAATACAGCCATGCAACTGCCTCTTCTGGCCTGACTTAAACTTGCCTGAACTGGCACAGTCACAACACCTCAAAGGTCTCTCCAAGCCCATGAAATGCGATACTAGAAGCTCCTAGACACTAACGAGCACTTACTCATAAGCCAAAGTGTAACGTTTGATAGTTTGTGACAGAGATAAATTTTTTTAATTTGACCAGGTGCCACTGTGGGACTTTCTGTACTCTCCCAAACCCTTATCTAGGCCAGTTCTGATACTGCACAAGTGTAGTGTAAACAATATATATATATTAAAAAAATATATGTATTAGTTCTTACCAATTTCTGTCAAGCCATTCACAGGCTTTAAAAAAATACTCCTTTTCAGCTATAGGTAAAAAGATAGAACATTCAGGGAGGTTTTTATGTCCATATGTCTTGAATTTTCATTTATCCTTGCAGATCTCTCAGCATTACAATGGCATATACAGCTCTTGAGACCCAAAGATTTTAGCTGTCCACTGAAGAGCTACAAAGCCTCTTCTCATGGACAACAAAACTATTATTTTTCCTCTCTAGTTTATTGCATTAAAAAAGAAAATAAATAAAATTCCAGCTTTAATCTTCCTACATTTACTTTTCTTGGATGGTTACTTCTCCTCTTTGATAGAAAATCTTCTTGGTTTATTCACACAGCCTAATGTGGTGCTATAATGCATTTCATATAGTTTTAATTAACAGCTTAGACGAACTACTTGATGTTTAAGACTGTGAGAGGTGACTATTTTTCTTCTTTTATAACTGTTGCTATGATATTTACAGTACATTTCAAGTAAGCCTCCAACAGCCTACTTCATATGACTTAAATATTACCTTTTCTCTGTAAAATTCAAGGAACTGGCTCACTGACAATAGCTGGAGGAAAGAACAATTTCCTCATTTCCAAAGAGGAAAAGAAGTCCAGGCATTAAGTTGCAAAGAGTCTGGTTTTGAAAGAGTTATTTGAAAATCTCTTTAGAAAAAAAAATTAACCCACAATTCTCTTCAGTGTAATGCATCTTTTTCAACTTTCACCTCTGGTGGGAAGTTGCTCTTTCTCCATCATATATATCAACATAAATAAGTGTATTTTAAATTAGCACTATTTGAATTAGAAACATCAGTAGAGGGTTACCAGCCCTAAAAAAATGCTCGTCTAAAACACTGACAAAGAATGACAGACCTGTGTTAATAGGTTTTAAGAAAGCTCTTAAAATGTCTCTTAAGCTTAAGATAGCTCTGCAGAGCTCCAGCGATTTTGCTGAAATATACTTGTGCATAAAAAACAATCCTAGGAAAAAACAAACAAACAAACCAAACACAGTGAACAACCGTACATTTACTACATATGGTTCGACTCAGATTCCATGTCAGACAGGTGTGGTGTTCACAGACCCAGCAGGATCACTCTCAACATCCACCACCACCACAGGAAAACTAAAACAACAAAGTGCTGCAGCAGCAAAGAAAGCCAACAGGGTGCCAGGTTGCGTTAACAAGGGCATGACCAGCAGAGATAAAGAAGTCATTATCCCACTCTACTCAGTGCTGGTCAGACCACACCTTGAGTATTGCATTCAGTTTTGGTCCCCACTACACAAAAAAGAACGCGGACAGGCTGGAAAGGGTCCAGAGAAGGGCCATGAGGATAATCAGACAACTGGAAGACCTACCATGTGAAGAAAGGCTATGAAAACTTGTTCTGCCTTGAGAAGAAAAGGTTTAGGGGAGACCTTATTACCATGTACCAGTACATAAAAGGTGGCTACAAAGAAGAAACATGGAAAAGACAAGGGGTAATGGGTACAAGTTACTCCTGAGGAGATTCTGATTGGATGCTAGAAGAAAATTTTTCACCATGAGAACAATTAGACATTGGAACAATCTCCCAAGTGGTGGATTCCCCTACATGTGACAATTTTAAGACTCAACTTGACAGGGTGCTGGCCATCTCATTTAAATTTTATATATAGATATATATCTAAATAGTTTATGTTAAAAGGTTGGACTTGATGGTCCTAGATCCAATCTGGTATTCTATAATATGATCGAATTAAAGCCAGGAATTACAGGACCTCCCTGATGACCTTGCAGATGAGTAGGACAGGTTAAAACAAGAAGTGGCAAACACCATCTGAGAGGAACAGCTTCCTGTTCTATGGGAATTTACTGTTTTCATGTTAAAATCATCTGGGACCAATCACTGTCATAGTTCAATCCACACTCTCTGCTCTGAAGTCAGCCCAAATAGCAGAGATGGAAGCAGGTGGAGAAAAAGAGCTATACCCTACAAAAGGTAATACTAACAAGCATTATGTGGGTAAGGTTTCATTTCTTAATTCTCATTTAATTTTGTCTTGCTGTTTCTGAGGTGAAGAAAAAAAGGGGAAAAAAATGACTCCACAGGAGGGATGAGGGAAGGTCTGAAACCCCCCGTAGCACATAAGAGCCAGCAAAAGACATTGCATGAGGAGAAAACTAGACGAAAGGACTGTAAAGCAGCATCCTTCCTCATGCACACAGCCTCCAGACAGTGTGTCCGTCTACTCTGTCAGCCCATGCTGGGACAGCCCACCCCCAAGATATTTCTCTGTCCTCAACCTGCACACTTCTAGCAGACAGTCAACCTCATGCAGCTCCTGGTCCTGTCCTCTCCTCTCTTTTAAGACACAATACTTCCACACGCTATGAAACATGACATCACTGTAGAATACTTGCAAGAGGAGCTTCCCCAGCACCTTCCTAGGGTAGGATTTAATGCCATGCAACCCTTCCCATTTTCCTCTGGAAGGGATTACAAACGCACCCATTTCACAGCTTCAAAGGCAGACAGACAGACTGAAAAGCTGAATGAATTATCAGAGGCAACAGTGGATTAAGACTCATGAGCTAATGTCTCAGCTGCACACTCATTCCATTAAAATGCAGAATCCTGTTTAATATTAAAACCAGCCTCGGCCAGATTTACAGTCAGTATCACTGGAGGTGGATTACAAAGCAAGACCCATGCACTTATTCCCATTTAATTCCATTATTTGCCCACACAGACACTATGCCTGGGGCTTCAGTTTGTTGAAATAAGATCATAAATCTACAGGAAGGGCAGTAAAGGTTACTTTAGTATTGTAAGAAAAGTTGAGTGCCCCTCAACTCATCACTAAGACTCTGGCTTCATGTCCCATCCTCAACCCCCAAAGGTTAGGTTTGGTTACTTGCCAAACCGACATCCTACAGTAGAAACACGAGAAGGTGGCACCTGTACAGAGAAAGTCACGAAAAACCCTGCCTGATTACTCACTTTGGAGACACACAACATCTCATCTCCTCCAGATGCTTCTCAATAAGCAAACCCATCATTTTGTAAGTGGGTCTCGCGCAGTCAGTTTTGCAAGGACTCTTGCCAAACAGTCCCATTAAACTCACGTCAGCACACCAGGGCCCTGCAGCAGCTGCGCACACGAGCTTTGCCGCATCTCCCGCAGCACTACTTCTACACGAAATCACTAGAGACACAACTTCTCACACTTGAAAATTACTGCAAGTCCCCAGATGGTGGTATAATCAACAGGGGTTTTATTAAAGGTGATTAGAAATCCCACGTTCAGAGTAATGCACCTAAGTTTTAGAAGCCATGCAGGCCTCAAACAATAAGTCTTCCTTGCCTGAAGCTTTGATTAGAAATACTTCCTATCATGTCTTTGGATGCTCTTCTGCAACCTGTAGGACACCATTGGTGTAGGCTAAAAAATAAAAATCATAAGTGCTGCAATGGAATATGGGTAATTTCATGGAACTCTAAGTGAGATGAAGGAATCTAGCAAAACAGTATCTTTTAAAAAAATTTAAAAAACCCAATATATTTTTTTTTCCTACAATTTAGAGCTTTTATTGTCAAAATACTGTAAACATCTATCAACCATAACAGCGAGAGAAGGTGCTTTCTCTTACAGTTGAAATGTGGGCTTCCAAAGCCCATGTTTACGCTTCCATTTTGACAAGTTCTGCAGGATTCTTTTATTTCCCCAGCTACCACAGTGATATTATTCCAAGTAAAGAAAATTTTTCCTATGCTTTGGCTGAAGAGAAAGTCCTTCAGCTTTCCCATGACATTTCAATGGAAGAACAACAGAATTTTTAAGTAACAACTTCAAAATGGGATGCTACAAACCAAACCGCATGTATTGAGGGGGTGATGGAGCGAGAAAAGGGCATTGAGAACAGAGGTAAATGCAACAATAAATACTTATCTAAGGCTGTGGTCCCTTTGCAGGCCCTTAAAATTACAACCTAAGGGCTCAACTTCTTTAGTTACCTTGAAAATCTCAGCTCAACTTGATGACATCCTTTTCTTGTCCTAAAGTTGTGTCCTACTTAAAAACTACTTTGTTTTGCCCCAGAGACATCTGCATTTCAGTTTTCTGGCTAATGACCACAGGGACTGGGTTGTGTTGTATGACCTCCATTTGTAGCTTGCAAAGTGCTTTGGGCTTGTTTAGAATAGGCAGGAAGAAATAAAAGGAGGAAGGGGCTCTATTTAATTGCTACACCTAAGTTTTCAAAATTCCAGTATTTAATTGGATGGCTGGATTTCTTTTTATTATTATTATTTTCTTAGCTTCTTGAGGGAGAAGCCTTTAAGGCACAAAATGGCCTGAATTCACAGAGAACTTGTTCCGCTGCCTTATCGGTTTAAGGTAATTTTCACAAAATGGAATATTCTATAAAGAAGAAACTAGAGTTTTCCCTTTTTATTTTCTTTCCCGTACTCCAAGCAAGCAGCAATCTTCTAAGTGGACTGAAGACAACATTTCCTTTGAATTGATACGGAGGGGAAGAGGATATAAAAAAGGGCTTTAAGAGGCCCTGTGATATTCCAGATTTACAGTGCTTCTGCACTTCTATCTCAAGTCTCAGTTCACAAATACAAGATGTTGTCTCAATATTCCCACCTGCCAACCCCACAATACACTCCTGAGTCATCCTGGACTCTTCTCATTGCCCACCATTACCAGTAAAACTGGGACTGCAGGCCAAGCCCATGTGAAGGACACCTGCACATTCCCCGCTGTCCCCAATGGGCTCCACAGCTGTCAGCAATGCAGAATTTGGCAAAGCAGCTGATAATTCTGATTGCTGCATCTGCCAGCCCCCCTCGATCAGCTCCATGCAAGCTCTGCAAAACCAACAATAGCAAAAGCATTCATCAGGAGGAAGGAAGAAAATAAGGAAAATAGACCCTGAAATACAGGCTAGAAACAGACCTGCTGAGCAAGACATCACCTTTTTACAGTCACTTTTCTGACAGCAGAGTTAGGATAATACTTGTTTTCCACTTCCCAGAAACTAAAGCTAATCTTTTTTTTTTTTCTTTGCTTCTGAACAACTTAAGCATCTGGTTTCTGAGTTACAGGCTAAGCAATTTTACCAAGCGCTTTTAGTTTTTATTTTGCAACTTAAACATATGCTTATGCTACATATTCTGCACATTACTAGGACTTCACAACATACATATTCATTATGTTTACCTTTATCTAAGTTTAACAGCATTTCATGTACACCAAAACTAACTTAAGAGTCCTTCATAGGTCAGCAGGTAAAATTCTGCTTCAACAGAAGTAAACAATGGTACACTTAAAGTTCTGTCTGCCTTTAGGGCAGCAACTGAATTAGGAATATCAGGGAAGAGATATACCAAAATACATTCTTGGTCTGTAATTTTGGTATCAACTAAATAAATACCATTCATTTTGCACAACTGCTTAAGCTGAAATACCCTGAAAGGAATAAAACCCCACAATCACCATCAGTTCAACACCACTGACAAAAATATTATTAGCCTTGCAGCAGAAAGAACTCACATTTCTCCAATCACTCAGATTCCTGATCAATTCATCACACCGTAACAAGTGACCACGTGTCAGCAAGGCAAGCACCCAGCTGTATCCTCTTGGCTTGCAGGGAACAAGATAGACCTTCAACTGCTTTTTTCTGAGCTTAACTCCTTTGAACATGATGCAAACACTTGAATAAGGAACTGGCAAAGGCCAGATGATGCTGTTACCTGGCCTTGGTAACAGACACTTGGACTTTATCAGGATTAAGAAATGCCCACAGTCTCAAAGCCTGGCACACTCAAGAAGTTGTGCATCCAGTTTCCAAACAGCTTGGTAGGTAACAGGACTCAGACTCAGCAGACTCCCTCTTTTACCAAGGTCTGTGGGTTTCTGGGCCAAGTAACAGTCTCCCTGCTGGTCCCAAATTCAATTTGGGACAGAAATACTTCCTTAGCACCTCATATCAAAGGATGAGCTGATGTGCTCATATCCTTAGTGATGCTGGCATAAATAAAAGCACCATGAAAATTCCTATGAACCAAAGATCATCTCACATTTTCCTTCCCCACAAATGCACATTTTTAAGACAAATCAGATCAAGTATTTCTCCAGACGTTACATTCTGTGTTTGCATTTTAAGAGCTGTTGCTCTTTAGACTCTGTGGTAAGGACAGGAAATGGAAATAACTAGCATACCATCTCCTGAAACCAAAGAACTAGGAGAGACAAGCCTGTATCTTGTAGAGACACCAGTGTGCCAAAAATACAAATACTTGCAAGGTACTGTATTTGGCTTCTCCATTAGCTAAATTGACAGCATTTCCCACAGTAAGTAGAGAGAGACAGGGGAAAGTTGGATGCAGTGGTCCTATTAGGTTGTCATACTGGCATGAAACAACATAATGTGGTAATATTTTTTTGAAAGACAAAACACTGATGTTAATTCACACTGCAGACAGAGGGACAAGCTGGAGGAAGTATTTATGCACATGCCGTCTCCTATTGCATTCAAAACAGAAGCACTGGAAATTGATATTTTTATTTAAAATTAATTGTCAGGCTTTTACCCAGAAGAGAGCACTGGGGAGGCTCACTGGAAGCAAGCACAGAAGCAGCCAGACTTGAAAATTTCAGGCTGAATTTGTAATGAACGCAGCAGCAACCCTACATCCATCCAGTGCAACTACAAACCAACGCCTAAATGATTTTTTCTGAACCACTTTTTTTTTTCCTCTTAATTGTAAAAATATTTTTCCTTGAGCCTAATCTGTATCTGCCCTCTTTCAGTTTCAAACCATTTCCCCCTGTCCTGTCACTACAGGCCTTGGTAAAAAGCCTCTGCATCTTTCTTGTAAGCACTGTTTAAGCAGTGAAAGGTCACAGTAAAGTCGCCCTGGAGACTTCTCCAGGCTGAACCATCCCAACTTTATCAGTCTGTCCTCAGAGCAGAGGTGCTCCACAGCCCTCTCACCATTTTCATGGCCCTCCTCTGGATTCTCTCCAACAGGTCCAGGCCTGTCTTGTACTGAGGACCCCAGATCTGGACAGAGTACTCCAAGTGGGATCATACAAAAGAGGAGGAGGAGAATCACCTCCCTCAACCTGCCGGTCACGCTTGTAGCTATGCGGCCCAGGATACAACTGACTTTCTCAGCTGCAAGCACACATTTCCAGTTCACGTACAGTTTTTCATCCAGCAATACCCTCCATGTCCATCATGCAGTCTGTACTGATATTGGTGACTGTTTCAACACAAAAGCAGGACCTTGCACCAGGTCTTGTTGAACTTCATGACATTAACAGTAAGGGAACAAAATCACAAGCGCAAGCCAGCCAAGAAACTAACCCCAGCTCAAGCCCAGTGCCTACGATATTGAAAACAGGCACATTCAGAGCATGCAGGCACTTTCTCCTGACTGTGCAGGCACCCTGGGGCAAGGAGCTTAAACTTAGATGTTTGAAGTAAGGGGAGATGAATCCCACCCTCACTGCCATGAATGCAAGCAGCTTTTATTTTAAGAAAGGCGATCAATGCTAGAATGTGCTTGAGTCATCCTCACACTTCACTACAGCCACCTCTCAAATTCTTCTCTTCCAGACCTCCAGTGCTGCAACAGACCTTCCTCAGCCTGCCCATGCTTCCCCACTATGAGACACGATTACTGCTACCCTGTGCATGACCGTGACCATCACCTGCTTTACCAGGACAAACCACCTACAAATGTTACTGAATGCCAGAAAAAAAAAAAAAAAAAAAAAAATTATGTGTTGTGCTTTTATATACTTTTTATTTGATACCTGTCAGCCACCAAACCAGAAGGATCATTTATGTACAACGTTTACCTTAAGCATCAGAACAAAGGAGGAGCAGGCTCTCAGTGATACAGCGATTTTGAAGCACATTACTTACACTAGTGGTACCTTCACAGTTTCATTTCTAGTAGAGGTTTAATTTCTTTGCCAATTACAGAGAGATACGTGCTTTCCCCGGGCAGGTACCTATGATCTAGGATGTGGTTTGCACAACTAGCAATGTAAAAGACTCTGCTCCAGAATAATATTAGTGAGATCAATCGGGATGACTAAGTATATCTGCAAGACTTCATTCATGCAGAAATCATCAACTAGTGAGGAATATACTCCAGGCACCTTTATTTCTCCCAGTACAGTACCAGACTGGTTTGCTCTCAAGAGCCAAGCAGGACATACACACTTGCTCCTAATGCTGTGCAGGTTTCGGTGAGAGTACAAGCCAAACATGAGCTTAGCAGGGAAAGGTGCTGTGCAGCAGATGTTAAATTTTGCCTTGAGTACTGAGAAATAAATGCAAAAAAAAAAAAAAAAAAAAAAAGTAATAGGAGTTCTCATTGAGAATAGTACAGAACTAACATGAAAAATGGCTATAATCTTGTCAGAGCAGCCTGGATAGCCAGCGGGACTGCCTGTTTGGGCATGGTGAGTACACCTGAACTAATTCTGCAAAGCATCTTGCACTAGCAATACCTATTTTGGGAGCAGCACAGCATACTCATATTTATATATTCTATTTACCCGCAAGCAAAACCACCAATGCATCTGCACCACTCTTTGCACCATTATTTCACCACACCAGCCAGCAGTTTGCTGCTGTAATCCTGAATCTTTACAGGTATTTCTGATCATTTTTTTCGGCTTCACACTCTTCAGTGGGGGCAGGAGACGAGGGAATAAATCTGCAACCTAAGTTGCGACTCAGTGAAGAGGACACTCCAGTTTGGATTGCTGTTACCACTTAGGAAGCTCCATGGCAGGTGGAGCTGTCATTAATCACACACAGTGACAAGCTGCTACTCTCAATCACGCTTTCTGATCAAATTCTGCACTAATCAGGAGCTTCAGAGCAGGCTGGCTGTTCAGCAAGGTTAAAAATGCAGATGATATTTTCCTTAAGCTTCCTAACGTTCAGTAACAGACACAGAGACAAAAAAAAATGCCCAAACAACCTCCCACCACCCTGAGAAACATCCTACATATGAAAAGCAGGAGCCACACCACATGCTTTCAGCTGAGCTGCTTTCTATCATGTACTTGAGCTTCTTAAATGAACCAAAATTTGTCTTGTAGTTTTAAGGGTATAATAATCAACAATCCCCTTTTAAAACTGTATTACAAACAATCCAGCTGCACAGAATACGTTTGCTTAAAAACACCTCAAAAAAAAAAAAAAAGCCACATCCTTATAGTCAAGGTTGCAACAAAATTATCTTTGGTCAAGTCAGTGTAAAGAGATGTTTATCTGCTGGTTTAAGGTCATTAGGTTCATCAGGAATCATGCTTAGCACAATGTACAAACACACAGCAAGTTAACTGTCAAAAGGTATTTATTTCCCTTGGAGGAGGGAGAACATGCTAGACTTTGCTGTTCTCAAGAGAGGGTCACATTTTAGTCAATGAGATGCATTTACTGGCAGAAGCAGCCCTGTTCAGCTTTCCCATCAAAGGTGATTTGCAGAATCTCAGGACATACAAGTTTTGATAGATCAATACCTAGTTTCAAAGAATAGCTAGAGTAAAAAGCCAAAATAAAAACAAACAAACAAAAAAGATATCTTAGCTTGTGGAAAGCCATCACAATGTGTCCTCCGACAAACTTGCTCACAAGGTTCTTGCTTTGCTACCTGTGGCAACCGATTGCCTTTGTGGGCCAAAAGTCTGGGCTAAGATCAGCCTTCAGAGAAAAGAAAACTCCATTAACTAAACACACTGAACAAGAAACCAGAAAGACAACATGGACATGAATGCCGTGATACCACTGCTGCCAAAGTCACCTTGCAGGTAGGAATGACACTGAAGGCATAACTCTCCCTTCTTCAGTTCTCTCTGCTACCAATTATGGGCCCATCACTGATGCAAACCAGAAGGAGACCAACATCCCAGAAAGGCTGTTCTCTCTACTCATCCATCTAAAGGACATCACACCACCATCCAGCCTCTGACACCCACACAACTCAAGCAGGAAGGACAGAAAACTTGCAGCTTAAATAATTTTTCTGCTCATTAATTCTCTGAGGAAGCACAGTTCAGCCAAAGACAAGTTTTAGAACAGACACTGCCAAGGTTTCGGCTATTTATTATCTCTAATTTAACTGAAAAGGCAGAAATTGAGTGACTTAAGATTCATTAACAGCTTCCTTATAAAATTTAATTTTGGCTACTTACTTCTGTATAGGGAACATAAAGTAACATAATTAAAGCAGATGATTGCACTGATTGTAAAAGGCTGCCTGCTCCGTTTGCACTGATCACTCCATCTTGAGCCATGCTAACAAGTTGTAGTTTAAAATCCTCTGCAAGTTCTTGAATGACCACTTACTGACTCTTCTTTTCAAGTAATTAAATTAAAGCCCTCCTCTGGTATATTATGTCTTAAGGGGAAAAGAGTGAAACAAAAATACCACAGACAGTAATGATAGGAGGACAGAATTTCAGATCGTTTACCTGATCGGCTAGTTACTGTCAGCTAACACAATGTACCCTGGACCATGGGTAAAATAAAACCCTCCAGCACTGAAACCGCCAGACAAGACGAATAAATACATAAAAGAGAAAGGACTGTGACTTCATTTAACACAACACTCATCCATTTGGTTTGCAAAGCAGCTGATGGTCACATCCTGCTTGTTTTGTTCCTTATTTCAAGCTACCAAATCACATTTAGATACTGACTTAAGCCTGCTTGCTGTTTCTGCATCCTCAGTAACTGCAGAGACATCTTCACAGATTAAAGGCGAACAGGGTAACAGGTCTGCCAAAGCAAGGACAGTCTATACCACGTGCTAGTGTAGAAAGGAAAACAAACCACAGACACATAGGGTAGAGAGGAAGACTCTGAAGGAAAGAAGCAAGTGTATAGAAACACACAAAACCAAATAGCAAGAGAGATGTGATGAAATAAACACCTTTGGAAATTCAATTCAGCTGCTATGAGTTGATTTTTCTTCTTTATATATATTTAAAAAAAAAAAAAAAAAAAAAAAGCAGCAGATCATGGTCCCTGGCACCATGAACAGAGACTGGGGAGGGCTGTGTTCTCCA
>JANHGN010011056.1:37286-60172 GCA_024605025.1 Megaceryle maxima
ACCAATCCCCAATAACAATAAAATAATGCCAACCGGCCCCTCTTAAACAGACAATTTACAAAAAAAAAAAAACAAAAACAAAATTAAAAAAAAAAAAAAAAAAAAAAAAAAGACAGAAAACCAAACTCCTAAATATATTACTTTATTCATGGGTTGGTTCTTACCAAGTTGTGACTCGTATAATTAATCATCATTCAAGAAGCATATGAACAATTATTTAAACATTTAAAAACAAAGTGGGTTGCTGGCTCTTTACAATGCTGACATATTTAACACCCAAACAAATCTTTTTACTGCTGTCTTTAAAACAAAGGCATATATTTTCCTGTGAGAGAGATCTCGTACTGCAGCACTCTCTATCCTCCTGCAGGAAGGTGGCTGTGGCTGTGGCTCTTTTCAGTGCTAGAAAGTGACGGGACAGACAATTACAAAAGTGACTTCACTGGGTGGAAAAAAAATACTTCTAGTTGCATACCCAGTTGATGACAATCCCCTTAACGCCATACAATAAGAATTTTCAAATGAAATAACGGGGAAAAAAAAAAAGAAGTGGAAAATAGATAAATATTTCCCATCATGCAACATTAAGAAGGGGCAGATTTATTTTTAGCTGATTTTCTCCTAGTATTGATAGCTCTTTGAATATATTTCCTGGTGGTTAAACTACCATTACTACAGTTTCTTTGCTCACACTGGCAACTGCTTATTTAGGCATTCTGTCACTATGGGAAAGGCAGATCTCTATTCTTCTTTGCATTGCAAAGCCTTCTGAAGCGAGTATGTTTATTTTATATCCAATGGGGCACAATTATGTAGAAATAAAAAGTTGTGGGAGGGGGTAGAGGGTAGAAAGGGAAGAACACACCACATGCACCTGCAGAAAAACTGAAAGCACACAGTGAGATTTAAATGACTGTGAAGTCCCAACTTGATATTTCTGGTATAGAGTTTGAAAGCATAATTTTGGAAGGCCAGCAGCACTCTGCTCAATTCTACAGGGTCTAATCATTTCCTCAAAACCAGTCTGGTCTCAGTTTTGTCTTTTTTTACAACAGTCACTTTTAAAAAAATATAAATCCTAGAGACTAGATCAAGATGGTAACTGATGTACCCCTAGTGAATGGGTTGTAGGAATCTGATCTCTTAGTAGCATTTATTAGAATAATTAAAATATAATATTCTTGCAATTATGTCCCTCTTCAATGATTAAGTTCTCACTGACAGGAACAAAAATAAAAGCCTAAGTCCAAGTGTTGCCAAAAGGCTGGATGCTACAGTGCACACCCTAGAGAGTCTCACCTCTACCCTTACACTTGCTGATACTGAAGCTACCCATTTTGGTCGTGTTTCCACAGCACAATGAGAGAACTTCATACTTAACTGCTCCTCTGCCCAGTTTAGCCCAAGGACCCGAGCTCAGGCCTCCTTATGAACCATACTGAGTTTGAAGGTATCTAATCTGAATGTTTGTATTTTAATGGCTGGCAGTGCATCTGACAGCACATCATTCAAACATTCAGCACTGTAACCAAAGATGCTTCACAAGCCTAGCTTAGCCGACCTGGCAATTAGACACACAGTTGAAGTGCTGACCATCAATCACAGCAAAATAAGAATACTCATATGGAAATAATGCAAGAAACCTTCCCTTACACAGGAATATTAACCTTAACCCGGCACTTGGCTTTGCTGATAAGCCCTTCTAAATGAACTGGACTTCCAGCATGCCTGAAAAAATTCTCAGCCAGAAACCACAAAGGCCAAGCAAGTACCATTCTGGAGCTGACCCAGATGATTCCCTATGACAACAAAGAAAATCCATCTCTGTAGCCTTCAGTGATCACAGAGTGGCTTGAGACACGACATCATCTCAAGTTCAGTTAGGCACAGATGACTCTTCCAGGGACTTATGACACCCCATTGCTCTTCGTGCTCTAGCTACCCCACGTTACCAACCAATCTGCCTTACCACAAGTTCTAAAATTAACTTGCTTTTCTTCTAAAACCACTGGAAGTACTTCAGAATTTTAGAGTGAAGTTGTAACACCCCAAAAATAAGCAGTTCAGCATGAAAGATTCAGCTATTTCTAGCCCTCCAAACTTGCCAGCAGTATGCAGTTAATGGAGCACTGGAGACCAAGCACTGGAAACCATCAAGTCCTTCAATCTGGTTTTGGTTATTGTATTTCTCTGGATAAAGAAGCTTCTTAAAAAAACAAAACCAAAACCCATTAAAGATATATGCCAATCATATTCCCAACAGAAGTAAGAGTTGGGGGACAACATTTAGAATAAATTTGTTAGAAGCACATTCCAGACAAGATTAATTAACAGCATAAAGGAAAGCACTAACTCTTACCAGGATGATACAGAGGAATGTACATCTGACCACAGATGCTACAAACATCTATGTCAAGCGCAGGAGACACCAATCAACAAGTGCTTCACAAAGAGAGAAGCAAGCTCTTTGCCTGCTACCTAAGAAGAAAAAATAACATTCAGGTATGAGGAAAAAATGGCTTCATCCTTGTCGTTCTGGATCCTAGAAACACTAAGGAGCTTCTGCTATGTCACCTCATCACAGCATCTTTGCCACTGTGGTCTTTTCTCAGCTAAAACCTCTGAGGCTCTTTGACGAGGTATGACTGTAACTTACCTCCTCGTCTGAGTCCTGCTTGGTGAAGCAAGAAAAGATAAGAGTGACATGATTCGTGTTTTACCGTTATCCAAAAAAAAAAAAAAAAACCCAACTTGCTGAGATAGCTAGGAAGACACAGATGTGGAACTGTGAAGCGCTAACATCTGATTAAAACACAGTTCAACGAATTATGCAGTTTCTTTCCTGTACCTCTTACTCATAGAAAATTCAGCAGAGAAGAGAGAAATCTCTTTGATACAGAGTGGAAAGAACACAATCATTCTCTAAGAATTCATACATTTGCTAAAACATCTCCTCTGCCACATTCTCTGTTGCATGGATTCAGCTGGTGACTGCAACACAAACCAGTGCTTCATTTGCTATGTCAGTAGCATGGAAATGCTTCAGACACAACCATTAGCTCTCCAAACAGCAACATGAGAGTTTCTTCTATGGTCAGTTTTCACTAATGCTATTCACAGCCTCACAAACAGCGAAGAAGATGGCAAGACTCGCCCCAATTTCATTTTGTATCTTCTGGGAAAACTACGAGTAACAGTGGAAGCAGCTTCAGCTCCAATGGGTGAAACGCAAAAATGGCCAAGCTGTACCACTCACCTCCCAGCATGACAGGGACAGGCTAAGGGCAGACCGTGGCTTGGGTCTGGCAGCACAAGAGGGTCTGCAATACCTCTTGACATTTTCTGAAAAATCAAACCTGAATCACAGAGTAACTGGGCTGTGACTGACAACACAAGAGCAAGTTCACTGCCATCCTGGTGGGCTGCAGGCAGCTGGTTCTCCCCTGTCATGAAGGAAAGCTTAAATTATGCTCTTAAATTCAGATCAAGCCAATGAGTGCTTCACAGTGTATTGGTCCCAGTCCCAACAATTCTCGTTTCCTTTTCTTTCCCTGTTCTCAAATTTGCCAATAAGTATCACAATAGAATCTAATTAATGTTCACTAATGAGTGTGAGACCAATTGCTAATCCAAAAGAATTTGGTTATGTGCAAGTAAGCAAGCAAGTTAATGTACCATAAACTGTTTTCTTCATTTATTTTGACAACTCTAGTTTGCTTTTAATTATGATACTTCCTAGCAGACTAGTTTGCCTGTCTATTTTGCAGAAGTACTGAACTCTTTCTCATGCTGCTATGTTTTTCCCCAATGCTACTATTTAAAAAAAAAAAAGAAAGAAAAAGCAAACCACAAGAAAACCCAGCCGAAAACCAACCGATACAGTAAACACTGGCTCCCCTCTATCACTAAGAATGGCAAAAAACCCAAATAGTAAAAGACATCAAGAACCTTGTTTGATGGGTGATTCACATTTTCTGCCACTGAACCTCCTTGTGGGGAAGGACCCACCAGTAGTACTTCTTGGTGCTGGCGCAGTTTTCATTTCAGACATCTTTCCAGTAGGACTAACAGCTCTTTGCAGAACAAATTTGCCATCTACCTGTGGGGCTGATTTTCTTTTCAAGCTAAAGATATCCAGCTAGATTCGAAATGGCATCCCTTTCAGTAAATTAACACATTTCAACATTTCTTTCTCTGACTTACGTAAGAGATTTGACCAATTTAAGTCTTTACATAGTTTAAGCAAGCTCTCCATCAGTGGGACTTTCCCTCTTACTGCCCTGCATTCCACCACTGTTTAGAATACAGCTTAACTGCCAAACTGCCAAAAGTTGCATAACCCATTAACACATGCAGACATTTGTGAAAACATCAAGCACTTTCTTTTCTAGGTGTGCAACAGGTTTTTTTTGACTGTCAAATATGTTTTTAAAGGATACTTTCTTACAGTCTTGAACTACTGATTTGTTGGTTTGTTTCTTGGCTGACTTTGTAATCACAAGCTTTTACAGGACACTGTAAAACCTGCCCCTTCTCATGTTCAAAGCAAAAACCTTTGCCTCTTAGGTGAGATGTAGGTGAAAGCTTACATAGACCAGTTATTAACAATAAGTGTTGCGTGCACTTTACCAGGGTTACTTGCCAGGCAACAGGTGGTAACTATTGGGGAACACCCCAACTCCAGGGCTTGCTTCCTATGCTATGAAAAGATTGTGGTCTGGACTCTGGAGGTACTAAACAAGAACATAATTTGGCACACACAACTTTGCTCATGGAGTGAGATGTCAATACACGGTGAAAGATGTAGGTCACTTCAGGAAAAGCTGCCCTGTGACAGCCTCTCAGTCTAGTTCTTAATCAGCAGACAAATACCAAAGCCAACAGACGGTCCTCATTCATAAAGCAATGGCTACAAAGAGCCAAAAAACAAAATGGGAACTCATGACCTCATAGTCCTCAGGTCAGAGTTAGTCCCATCAGACCACAGTAGGGTTGGCTTGGTTATGAAAAGAAAAAACAAGGTGGTTCATCCAGTTTGTTAGGAAACAAAATGTTCCTTCAAAAGGTTGAATACTTGAACTGTTTTCAGTCACAACCACCATTCAAAGCTTAAGGACTTGTCTGGACAGCAGAATAAGCATTTTCATGACAGATGGAGAGAAACCCCATCAAGGCAAGAACTAAGAGATATGGCAATTAAAGTAAGTAATAACTAGAAAAGGGAGGTAATGGGCAACACATTCTCAGACTGGAAGCAAGCTCAATCTCTATGAAAACACAAGTGGAAGATAAGAGACTGCAAGTGGAAGATAGCTGGACAGTCATTTTCTTCTCAGATCTTTTCAAATATGAAAATAAAACAATCTGAATAACTCAAAGGCTGGAACACCTAACAGCTCTCAGCAACAAGATTAGTACAAACAACCTTTTCAGCTGCTACTTCCTGCTTTCTTGAAGGTTTTCAGAATAGTGTAAGAAACACTGCAGCCCATCTTTAACTGGAAGTCACCTATTCCAAGCAGAAAGGAAGTACTTTGCTCTGCAATTTCTCTCATTTTCCCCATAAGCCAAGTTGTTCTTCTTTTACATGGAAGAAACCCATCAATGGCTGCATCCCTCTATCAGCAGTTGGCAGCCATGGGTGCTAGGAAAGGACTTGTGTATCACTAACGAAGCAGTACAGCAGCTACCTGGCAGCTGTTGCAGCAGATTATCCTCTTAATTCTCCTTTAAGCTCAAACAAGAAAAGCTCTATCATCTCCTTCCTGCACATCCCACTTTCCTTTTGTGGATGTTACCCTTCTGGACAAGTCTTCAGATTTCCAACACCCTAGCTGCTCTGATACCTGCTGCTTATACCACTCATCTCAACAGCAGCATTACTCACTGCTGCTCTGATGCTAGCCTGAGCCCCAGCTCTATGCTCTAAGGATATCTTCCTGCTCAAGAGTTCCAGACTGGCATAAAAGGCTCTTCCTACCTCAGGACTCACTGTTTTTACAAGCAAAAAAACCATCTACAGGCAACACAGAGTAATCCCCACAGCATCCAGCAGCAACAGGATGAGGACTATCCATCAAGATAGCCTTCTGACAGATCATGCCCTACACACCAGTCTATCAGCTCAACTCATCGCTGTGCCGACGCAAAGACTCACTGCAAAACACTGGTGCCAGAGGTATTACTTTGCACCCTATGGGAGATGAGTTACTCACATTCTTCCAGGTAACCAGAACAATGCTGCCTCCTGCTACCCAGCCTTACAAGAGGTATCTCATTTAAGGAAGCAAGCTGATAGGAGTAGCTGTCCCAGTTCAACTACTCACTCAGCAACAATCAGCACAGATAACCCAATCATTTAGGACCTTGCAGTTCTAGTCTGCACTAGCACTCCATAATCACCAAAGCAAAGATAAACACATCGCCCTTCAGTATGATTATCTCCCACTTTTCTTAAGCCACTCACACCACCTACAGACCCTCAACCTCCAGCCTCCAAGGACACTGCTGCAAGGCACAACCAACTTTTTGTTTTTTTTTTTTCTCCTAGATTTGCTCACATGAATTCTCCTGTGTCAATTCCCAGGCAGCTCTGAGGCAATCCTTAGCGCTGCCTTCTCTGCCAGGCTCAGAAAACTTTGCCTCAGTCACATCTTTGCCTGCTGGAACTCCTGTCCCCTCTCTTGTGCTATTCCTCTGAGTACCGTGTTCACCATATCCCTGGCAAGGTCTCTGGGGCTGTCAGCCATCACAGAGGCACACTGGAGCAGACTGAGGATCTTTCTAAGGACCTACAGTGTTCCACGGCCCAGTGTACAACAGAAAGGAAGAACGGATATTCCACAAAATAAAGCAGCTAAATTCAAGTGCTGAAAGCCAAAGGCACTGCTGTGGAAGCATATGACAGAGAAGATTTCTTAATCTTTCTGAGGTTAAGGACTACTTTGCCTTTGAAGGGAAACAAATTATAAAATACCACTCTCATGTCTCCATCTAGTCTATGAGGACTAGGATTGACAGTTATAAGCAAACTAAATTTTACCTTTATAAGACCAAACAAGTCCTTATCAGTTGGGCAGACCTGGTTTTATTATCACCACTACAGCCTGCCTGAAGCACAGGCAAACCTTCACCTCCCCACTGCAGATGAGAGTCACCAACCCATCCCTGAGGGCAGGTCACCTTCGAGACTGCCCAGGCACAAATAAATAGCACTGGCCTACAGGACAACAGATTACTTGAGCCTAGAGAGAAATGTGTTATTCGCAGTTTTTGCCACTAGAACTGGGAATACATTTGATCTGAGAGCCTCAGGCAAATCCTTTCTCCTCTCTGCATCTCAGCTTCCCCAACCGTACAGCTTTACAAAGTCTGACGTACATGAGTGAAAGGCACTGCAGAAATGCAGAAAGTCACTGAGCAGAATGGCAAGACAGGGGGGCCAAACAGACACAACCGCCGTAGATTTTTCCAAAGACGGTTATTTATTCATTATCACATTGTTTCAGCAGCACTGAGAAGCCTTAACTGCGATAAAGGTCCAACGGTTGCCAAGTGAGTATTTTCTTTAATCACATTTGGTATTGTTCTTAAAGCAGTCTGCCGGCTTCTGAAATCATTTGATTACATACAAGTATTACTTCAAAGCAAACAAGCAAGGGATAAGTTTTTATTTGTTTGTTTCAATGTTTATAAGCGGTATTTTCTTAGAATTTGCAGCGTGAAGGAAATTCACAGTACTTATGTTGGGATCTAATTTTTATGAAAATTAAATAAAACACCAGCCACCCAAATCCTTCCTACCCCCCAGTAATTAAGTTCCCATGAAGTGAAAGAAAACCCCTTGCTAGTCAGCCAACTTTGTTTAGGATATATTTCATAAATCAGCCCTGTTCAGCTTAAATCAGCACAAAGAAACAGAGAAGTAGAAGCCCTGCGGCAACTGTTCAGACACCTGAGAAATGACAGCCAGAAGCTGAAGCCACATTTGCTTGGAGGGAGGGAGGTTGGGTTTGAAGTTTTTTGTTCAAGTTTTTGAAAGAAATTCAACTTGACTCATTATAAAGGCAGCATGGGGGAATAGGTGGGATGGGAATGAGACACACCAACAGAGAAGGGCATTGCTCAGTTGGGGGAATCCAACACACACAGGTGTGCTGCAGTGTAGACCTGGAGAACTCAAACACAAGACTGTCAGTGCTAAAGATACTGCTGCTCCAGCTCAAGATGACAAGATACTTCAGGGGCTGTAAAGCTTGTCAAACAGAGAGAGCATGATGTACCCTGAGTCATACTGCTCATTCTTCCCCTCCCCCATCACATTCACGAGAGTGAAAAAAGTAGGAGACAAAAGTTAGTGTCTAATCCCAAGAACAGTAAGGGAACAGCTAAACTTTATCAAATCACCATCTCCTACTGACATAAGGCTCAGTAAAGAAAGAAAACCTATGGAACTGCAGGACCCTTGACAGAACGCACATCCTTGACATACACATAAGGAATCAGGATCCGTGCACAAATTTCTTGACATTGCCCTAGTTCCAAAGACAGATTCCCAAAAATGTCTTAATCTGCAGCACCGCTGAGAAGAGCCACTGATTTAAGCAAAAAGGAAACTCCCATCCTTAAAAACAGTAACGATAACCTGTACTGAAATAAACAGAACAGATCGAGTCATTTCGTTTCATGGAGAGAAAGCTAAGACTTCTAAGTATTTCAGCTAAATTCATATGGGCACCATTCTGGTGAGGACATGGAAAATCCTGAAACTCCTCAATGAGACAGGGAAAACAATACCAAAAACCCCCCAGTGTTTCAGCCCGAGCAATAACACAGTTTTGAAGTGCCACTATCAAATCAATAGCATTGCTTCCTTGTTCTGTGTGCTAGACACCCAAATCCAAGGGAAATACTGCAGATACAGAGAGGGCTCAGAGGACCATAACAACAATATTTTGGATGAGGAGACACTTATTTGAAGGCAGACTGAAGACTGAACAGGAGACTTTAGAGGCGAAATAAAAACATAAGAGCATGACTAGCTGAGAAGTCATAACTTCAGTTTCTCTCCTCTTGGACTCATAACAAAGGTGAATTCAATAAAAGCTACAAGTTATGGAACAGATAAAAATAAGATAGTCTCAAAACATCTAACCAGACTGCAAAGCTTGAAGCCAGAAGAGGCTGTTAAGGCCAAAAAAGCAAGAACCTCCCCCCAAAGCAGACAGATACATTTATCTGGTTAAGGACATCAAGAAATTTAAGAGGTTGTTATAAAAACTCTGCATACAAAGAATAATCCCTGAAAGATATTAAGAGACAAAGATAATTACAACTGCCCAAATGAAAGCATCATGTCTCCTTTTATATATGGTTGGTGATGGGAACTGCAGGAAGTAGGTATTTGATCAGATGGACCAAAATTCTGGTAGCTCCATGGTCAGCCGGTTTTTAAGCTTCATTTGGATACATTTTAAAAAAACAGTGGTTTTAAGAAGAATAATTCACCAAGTTAAATGAACATTCTTAAAATAAGGACTATCACAGGAACTTAAATTCAGACAAAACCACCCCTTAATTCCCATCTTCTTTCTGAGGGCACCACAGAACCATAAATTTGACAAGATGAACAAGCTCTTTCTTTCCTAACCTGTATCAGTTAACCACTTTAGCTGCTCAAGAGGGCACAAAAAATTGTAATATTAAAAACTTGCGTCCTCAAAACACATCCAGTTCTCTAGAAGTAGAATTTGCTTGCTGTTTCCTAAAATTACATTTTATTTTAGCAGTCTGAAACCCTGCCAAATACCCTACAGTAGTAATAACAAGCAGTACATGCAATGAGCATCACTTAAAGTTAGCTGCTTGTAGTGTAGAGGAAGCTACAAGCCAACCTACGTAAAAAGTTCTTACGTTGAGTTTTGGACTGCTTGGGGGTTTTTTGTTGTTTTTTTGTTTGTTTGCTTATTTTAATTTATTTTTATTTGGGAAGGTTTCTTATTAGTTACACCAAATATCCAACCACACAATTGGTTTTCTACTTGTAATTGATCAAAAATGTTCAGATTGAACATTAGAAAACAGTTCTTCACTGAGAGGATGGTCAATCATTGGAACAGGTTCTCCAGGGAAGTGGTCACAGCACCAAGCCTGTCAAGACTTCAAGGAGCACACAGACAATGTTTTCAGTCATGTGGTTTAGTTTCAGGTAGTCCTGCAAGTAACTAGGAGTTGGACTTGTTGGAAGGCACTCATACTTCATATGTTTATTTAATATGCTTATAATCACTTTTAAACCTACCTACTAGCAGATGCCCCCTTGGATGTAAACCTCTGGGGAGCTGCAGAACGGACACACTAAAGTAACAATTACTCCTAAGAGGGATTTTAGGTTGTTTTGCGGTTTTTTGGGGGTTGTGGTTTTTTTGTTGTTGTTGTTTTGGTTTTTTACATACTAAAGACAGATTCAAAAACAAGCAGGTCACTGCCTAAGCTTCTGACTGGATAAAGCTACCAGCCACCAGGCAGTTGGTGTCTGAGAAGGGGGGGCACTGAGCCAAGCCTCAACCAGGGGAGAGATGTAGCACCTTCCCTGAGACCCATGCTGCCTACTTCAGGACAGGCCATGGTTTCAGTTAAGCACCGAGGGCTACCAACTCCTCCCCTTATTTTTAGTTATGTGTATTAAAAAGAACCAAAATGCCAACCAGCCCAGACCAAAACAGGCCCTTGCACCACATGAGGCTGGGGCCATGGGCTGTTCAGATAAGCCACTCAGCATAAACAGTGATCATTCTTGTTCAGGGTTTGGGTTGATGGCAAGTTGAGTATGAGTCACGAGTGTGCCTTGGAAGCAAAAAGGGCCAACAGTGCACAGCACAGCTAGCTGGTCAAGGAAGGTGACTGTCCCACTCTACACTGCCCTGGTGCAACCCCACCTCAGGTTTGGGCACTTCATTATAAGTCAGACTATTAGCATCTGTCCAGAGGAAGGCAACCAAGACTGTGAAAAGCTTCAAGAGTGAGACTTAAGAGAAGCAGCTGAGGTCACCTCAGCTGTGAGAAGGTTGAGGGGTGACCTCACTGCAGTCTCCAGCTTCCTTAAGGGGAGCAGGGGAGGAGGAGCTGCCGGTCTCCTCTCTCTGGTGACCAGCAACAGGACAGAAGAAAAGGAATGAAGCTGCATCAGGGAATTTCAGACTGGACATTAGGAAAAGGTTCTTCCCTGAGAGGGTGGCACATCACTAGAACAGGGTCCCCAGGGAAGCAGTGACAGCACCAAATCTGTTAAGAGTTCAGGGAGCATCTGAACAACACAGACGTATGGTTTAGTTTCAGGTAGTCCTGCAAGGAGTATGGAGTTGGACTTGATGATCCTTATGGTTCTTCCAATTTGAGATATTCTATCATTTTATTGCACCCTCCAGCACTATAAAACACTCAACCCCTTCCAACAAGAGTCAAAGCCCACAGCTATGGGCAGGAGGAAAACATCTACAGAGGAGGCACTGCAGATCTGGTACCACCTCATGCAGTTTGGCTCTGCAAACTTCTGTTTCCACAAAACACTACAATTCTAGAAATTAACTTTCATCACCAGCAGGTAACATCTGTAACCCCCTTTCTGCTCCTTACTAGTTTACATTGCCTAGAGTCCCCTTCTCCCCCCACCATCTGCTCTAGGGAATGTTTACGGGAATGTCAGTGGGCTCTCCTGATGACCAGTGAGAGCACTGGTCAGACAAAACATTGGAAACAGCTGGTTTTGTGCTTATTTCAAATTTAAATCATGTGGATTCTCCTCCATTCTTTCCATAGCTGGATGTCCTGAAGGTATCTTAAGTTTCTTCCCTTGGGTATATGCTGCCAACTCCTCTGAATATTGGTGAGCAGTCTGCCTCAAATTACAAGAAAAATAACAAAATAGTGAACCTCATTTTATTTTGCTTTATTTTGGAGTTCACAAAGTGAAGAGACAGCCTTTCTCTGCTCAAAAAATGTTTTGAAGCAAAGTGCTCACCTGGCTCTAACACAACTATTTCTTCCCCTGCCTCCAGGAGGTGCCTTAAAGCCATGTTTGAGACCAGACTGAGCAAAGCAGTGAAGTTAGGAAAGAGTGACAAGTTATTGTTTTTGATATGAAAAGCTTTTGCTGAAACATGTCAAAATACTAATTCAAATAGTGAATAATCAGCATGTTTATCAGATTTCACTCTGGTAAAGGCTCCTTCTGTCAAAAAACACTGACTACATAGTCCTAATCAAGCAACTAACTCCCAGAACTTTGACATGGACCTATATGGTGAAATGCAAGCATGTTGAAATAAGCATGCTTTTGCATATACTTTGCAAGTCAAGGAATTGTTTCTGATACAATAATAGTGCTAATAAGTTAGCACCAAGATACCAACAGCAGCCAGGTCAAATCCTTAAGTCACTCTGTAGGAAACCTAGATATGAGTTTGTTTTAGCTCAGAATTACACTGAGACCTCATATGGTCCTTGCTAATGAAATGAGAGGAAGCAGTAGTATCTATTCCCAGTGTAACAGCAGGGAAACCAGATTGCAAGGTTCTTCTGCTAATATGAGTTACTATAGTGTTGCGGGAGCTCTGCACTGTTGCAATAATTGCAGATTTAACACCTTCAAATCCTCTCTGTCAGAACAGCATAGCACTGCCATCTTTTTTTTTTTTTTTTTTATCTTGAAGGGGTTTGTTGTTGGTTGGTTTGGGGGTTTTTTTAATCCTAAAAAAGTTCTTATCAGACTAACTCACTACAACATTAGCTCATTTGTGTCTTTACAGTTGGGTTCACACATTTATACTACTCCAGCTCATTGCCACCAGCCAGATGAAAAGCAAAGGAAACAAAATACAGGATCAGATCCAAAGTCCTTCTAATGCTAATTTACACTTGAACCCTCAAATATTAATAACCCAACTCTTCATCACAAGACATCTTTTACAACCCTTGAAAGTATTAAGCTAGTAGACTCAAGAGATTACAAGGTGGCAAAGACACAGGTCTTATCAAATCATAAGGACATTTCTGGAAAACAAATCTACCTAACTAAAAATGTTATTCAAAGTTTCAGTCCTAAAGGATTAATAAAATTCTTTTGTAAGTCATTTATTTGCAAAGATACTCAAAATGCTAGGGGAAAAAAATATATATATATTTCCTGGCTAAAGGTTCTATCGTCTGAATAGAGGCTGAAAGAAACATTCGGGCATTTTACTAGAAGGCTGCTTGATGTTGATCAGCCAGAAGCTAGTCACCTAGTCTTGATGAATTTACCTCACTTCTTCATTGCAAGCATTTTTTTAAGGTTCAAGTAGTTGTTTCCACACAATTGCCTGACCACTGTTTGTTAAGGGTTTTAACATTATTTTGGATAGAAGAGCTGTTCAGACTACAGTGCTGCTTCCACTCTTGTCTGCCCATGAATCACCAGGAGTAAGGGGAGGCCACAGCACCTTCTGTCATGCCACTAACACCATAGAAGAAAGACAGTGCATCTATCATCACTGCAATTAGATGTTGTGCTCCAGAGAACTATGCTGTTGGTTTGTACCTTTGTTTCTCTTCATCCCAAACATCCAAATATCACTATAATCTCTGTGAATTAGGACAAGATTCTTAAAGAAATCACAAAACCTTTATGTGCACTTCATCTGGGGTGGAGTTGTAGGGGGTCTGCAGGTCCATGCTTACTACACCCAAGGAAGGTACAGCCTTTTCATCTGAACAGTTTTGAGAAAATAAAATAAAAATGTCTGCATTTCATCATTATCCATGCACATGACATCAGCTACTTTTGGTAATCAGCAGAGCCACTCTGAATAATCCCCATCTTTATCCAGGTGGGGACAAATGCAACATGGGGTCTTAAGCACAGGTCCCATAGTTGCACTTATGGCACATCCCTACTCAAATCTTTCACAGCCTATCCCACACACACAAAGAGGGTCCTGCATAGGAGGAAGGCTTTTACCACTGCTCTGTCTACATGTCACTCGCATAGGCTATTCAGATCCCTGCCCAGGTTTGCAGTTTGGTCTCATATGACCTCAGGCCTCTGCTGAGGCTGCAAACAAGTCATGGGGGCTCTGGTGAAGTGAATATATTTGTCCCTAGGGAACTGAAGGGAATTAATCACATTATGTGTGCCATACCAGGCTGACGAAGGTCACACATCTGAACTGGAGCAGCCCAACCTTCAGAGAAGGTATTTTTAAGATTTTTTTTTTTTCCTTCCTACAGAGACTTTATTTCTTAAAGACTGATGGGAGGAAAAAATCTAACACCAAAGTACAGTTTTTAAAATAAAAATTCATTTCTTAACTGTCATTCTTGGGTTTTGCATATCATGCCTTAGCATTAACTGCTGCCAAACACAAGACGTCAGGTCCATCTGGCAGATGTACATTTCCCCGGCTGCCAAGTGTTTCCTTAAAATTCAGCTTTGTTATTAAGTGTAATTGTAAATTCCAGCCTTCTAAACGAGTAGGGCTCCTGAACAGCAGCCTCTGCTCTGAGTGCCCTGGAAAAGGGGGAGTAGAGGTACACTGCAATCATCCTGGGTATCTGCTGCATTTGTATGGTAGGGGGGCCAGTTTCCTGGTAACCAATGGCTATACCAGCTGTGAGAGAGATTTAAAGAATTTTTTTTTTCCCCTCCAGATTATCCATAAGTAAAATTAGAAAGTATTTAGGAAGCAGAGGGGAAGCCCAACCATTCAAGCTGACATCATTACTTATTTACATATAAATACAGCCAGGAAATAAGCATATGTATTTATATATAAACAGAAAAGCTATCTGTACAATGTTTCATACACTGCTTTTCCATCCAATATTTACTACTTTATTCATGAGTTAAGAAAAAACTTTCTCCCCAAGAAATTGGTGATAAAATGCCCTCTGGTGGGCGTGACTGTGGACCTCTACAGCAACAACCACCTCCTAAATAGTTCAAAGCCATCAATATATTATGGAGATCACTATTTTTTAATGGACTGAGACAAAAAGCACATACTCACTTTCCAGAAGAAACAAGATACACCCCTCACTAGAGCACCCATGTTTTACTGTGAAGTATCTCTGCATTAGAATGAGCCAGAAGTTAAAAAGAAAGTCTTATTAAAGCATTCTGTGATTCCTAAAATTATTTTAGTGTTCATTTCAGATCTTTAGGATACCTTTTCCTCCTCAAAAATAAGTAATTAAGAGGAACAGAAAAGGCAAGCGGGCATTAAGTTTTGTTTTGCCTCATCATAACAGAATCTTTGTAAACTGAAATGGAAAAAGGAGGGGTGCAGGGGAGCAGCATTTTCAGAGCTTATGAATCACGTCTGTCCTGTTAGAGCACGAGGCAGAGCTGGGAAGGAGGCTCTAAATGTACAGGAAAAAAAAAAAACAACAAAAAAAACCACAGCCCTTGTCCCAGAGAGTTTAGCCTAAACAGAAAAGGCAAGAATGGAAAAACCCCTCCCAAATAAACTGAAGTTAAGACGATGTGTTTGATACTTAAACCGCTCAATAACTGTGGGTGGTACTTTCATTAATCTGAAATGAGATATTTCTAAAAACATTTGAATGTTTAAGATACAGTGACAGTAGAAGAAATTCAGCAACTTGGGGGCAGAGTGCAGCTACTTTGAGAAAAAAAAATAAAATCTATAGTAGACTACTTTGACTGGAAAAGGAAAGCCCTGGGGCAGAGGGGGCTATGCAAACCTGACCCTAACATGGCCAAAAGCTGCAGTTACACACAGAATTGAAGTTGACTCCACAGAGTTTTTAGGGCTTTAATTTTTTTTTTCCTTCTGTGCAACAGAGAAACTTCAGAGTCACAGCTAAATAAAGCAGAATAAAACACTCATGTCACACAAAGGAAGGGGAAAGAACTCCACTGCTCTCCCATGTTCTTTGAGAAGCCTTTATTCTTCCATTTCATATAGGATATGGCACGTTCTCTCTTCACCAGCATGGTTAAGAAATTTGTTTCACACTATGCTTCCCCACTACAGTTTGAGGGTGATTGTTGCTTTATACAAAGTGAATTTGCAAGTTTGATCTACACCTGGAACATGAAGTATTTCTGTCTTTTTCAAGATATTTCTGGGCAATAAAACTTTGCTTGTGAAGTTGTTCTTGAGTCTAAACAATGGTAGGATTTCACATTCGCCCTCTCCTTTTCTACTCTCAGAAAGTAAAACAACCCTGTCAAAAACACCCATCATTTATGTAAAGGGCAGTTTTCAAGTAAAGTAACACACCCCTGCTCTGTGCAGAGCTCCGTCCCTCTCTAGTGGCAGCCAGGTCACATACCAATTGGTAAGCCTGCTCAGAACTTGGCTAACAGACACCTTTTAGCTCAAAGATCAGAAACTTTTAGTTTATGATTCCAAGATCCGCCATTTATTCCTCTTTGCCAACAGCCCACACAGAGATTCAGAGTTGCATTTACAATTTTCTCTGAAGACAGAGGCTAAGGGTTTTACAGAGCAATGCTGTCACTTTGTGTTGTACTGTGTAAGTTCCATCACTGTTTCATGCTCATCATTCTTGCAAGCATCTCTGGACATTATGTTGATCACAGCTACACTGAACATATTTCTCTTATTAAATACAGCAAGTCAAACTTAAATGCTGTATTTGTACACACAACAGTTACACGCACAATACCCATGCTCCTAAATTTTTTGCCTAAGATTAAAATTAACAGATTATCTAGGTAAGATTTGTACTGACATTTCTTGGACCTTATCCTGACAGCTAGTCTGGACTCAAAAGCATCTTTGCTTTTAGAGTAGAAGTTAACTTACATTATTTCTCCCCATTTCTGCTCCCTTAAAACAAATACATAGAATATTTCTAATATATAAAAATAAAATACACATTACTACACCTCACAAGCACAGAGGAAAAAACAGCATTTTTCTTTGTTTGTTTTGATTTTTTTTATATTTATCTTTCAATTTTCTAATCAAGAATATGGCTCAAGGTTGCACAGGTCTGATTGTTGTTAAATTCCCAATCTTTATATATAAGAAAGGGCTTTGTACTTTCTTTTTAGGGTAAAGCTATCCTCTTCAGCAAACTTATAACTAGTTATAGTAAAATTCCAAAGGTTAGAGGTCTACTCAAAAGCAAGAACTGATACATTCTAATTTTACAAGGTAGTATTTAGACAGGGGAAGACTTATGACCTGCTGCCACATGCAATGTCATTTTAGTAAATACTTTGAGGAAATCTGAGACTGTTCATGTTTTTCTAAAGATGAATAGCTGCATGATAAACAGCACAGCCTCAAAACAGGAGGAAGGAAATGGTTAACCAGGACTTCCACTCAGATTACATGCAGCAAAAGTCTAAGCAGCCCACTGGCTTCTCCAGATGGAAAGCAACAGAGGTACCTAATGCCCTGATTAACTATCACCTCAAGCAGCAGATGCCTGAGCTCAGGCATGCACAATGGCCTGGCTCAGTGCACCTACATTTCAATCATAAATCAGAGTTTAAGCCTCTCAGCCTGACCCAACTGGGTGTCATTCTTGATCTCCAGCCTAGACCACCTTAACTCTGCCATCAGAGCACAGCAGCTGCATGTACTTCTTTGAATAAAGAAGCCAGTACAGCACAGGGGTTTGTTGGTTTTTTTTTTTTTACTTGTGTTATTCTCAAAATACAATACTTCAATAACTTAGCTGTTGCAACCACAATATTTGTCTAAGAACAGTTTTTAGAAGGTTTGAAGGATGCTGCTGTGAACTGGTCAAGTGTGATATTAAAACAGTGAGTTTTCCTTAAACTTACTGCAATTTATCTTTCAACTAGAGCATCCCCTCCTCACACACACAAATGGTCTTTCAAAACTTCTGAGAGAGGAAAAGCAAATAAACCAAAATAAAGAGTATTACAGCAGCAGGTGAACCACAATTCTCCTCTTTACCTTTGGCTGCATTTCTGTAACCAAACACCACTTTTAAAGGCAGTCTTACATTTTACTGACTTTGGGCAAAGCTTTTTGTTTCCTTAATTCCTATACCATTTCTATGCTCTTTTTTCCTCCTATAAATAACAACTCAAATATCAGCCACAACCTCCCACTGTCATTTAGTTCAGTGAGATAAGGTGGAGATGTTGCAAAACCAGAACTGCCCAGAAGTTTAATCATAAAATTACACACTGCTCTTCCAAAAAGAAAATGTACTAGGATAGGCTTTACTTTGGGGATTTGATAATCTTGAAGAACAGGCAGAACACTTATTTAAGATTTTCAGGGTACCAAATGTAACTTCATTTAACTCTACAGTTTTGGGCCAAGGACAAGTTTGACCCATTTTATATAATGCAACACTGTTAGGGGAAATAAAAAAGGGTATGGAAGTGCTGGGATCACACAAATCAGGGAACAGAAAATATGCCTATTCTTTAACCAGCCACTCCCCTCTTTTGCAGTTGCTGTCATCTACTGAAATTTGCAGACTCTTTCGACCTTCACAGTTGAATTTCATAAGTGATTGGTTCCTCAGAATACAGAAGTGCTGCACATCATCAGATACATACTGGAAAATGTCAGCTCCACAGATGTTAACTAGATCAGGATTTAGTCCACAGATCAGCAGCTCTTATGACAATTCACATATCAAGATCAACCAAGAGGTTCCCCAGAAGGTCCAACACAACCACATATCACACTTTCGTGCTATAGAGAGGTTTTAATCAAATCTCATTACATTTGTTTGCAGTCTCAAGGCTCAGACTTTTAGAAAGCAAGAAGGTAGTTTTCAGACTTTTACAAAGACTATAAGGAATAAAATGCTGGCATAATCAAAGTCTCATGACTTCAGAATTTGAGATTAGACATACAATCCAGCCTACAGAAAATCCAGACTAGCATCAGTGTAAATGAGACAAGATCTAACTCACAACAGATCAAATGCAACTTTCATTTATGTCTGTGCAACATTGATTTGTTAACTACACGTGTACAACCAAGAGCAACATTTGATCTGAAGCCTAGTACCTTGATGTCCAGCTATTGTAAAACAGAAGCAAGAAGCTAGCTACAAACATTTAACTGATGTTGCCTGCAAGCAGGGCATTGCAGAAAGCTGCGCCAGAACTTCATACTGACAGAATTAAGATGGAGCAGGGCAAACCCTATTATTAGAAATAACTGCACAAATGTTTGGAATTTTCTTTAAAAATAAAGAAATAAAAGTAACACGGAAGAAAGGCCACACACACAAAGCCACAGACCAAGAAATAAACTACTACATGCAAATACATGCAAGCATCTCCCAAGTTAATTCTCCTCTTAATGGAATATTGATTGGTATGCTCAATGTTGAGAAATGTGAAAGTGTGGGGGAGAGAAGGAAGACGCTCAGAACACTGAGTTTTGTTTCAATTATGTACTTTTCTCCTATGATCAGCCAAAACTAGAATAACAAAGAGGGCAGTGAAGTATACTTAACATTTTGCCCTGCATTCTATTAGCAAAGCTGTCAGAAATTACCTGGAAGTATTAACCGTGTGCTTTTTCCCCACCCTTCTCTGAAAGGGGCAAAGTAGAGCACTTTTCATAACCTCTCACCACACAACACCCTTACAGTAGCTGGTATTTCTCTACTCCAAAGAGGATAAACTAAAGCGTCCATGGTAGCATCTAGGCTTTTCAGAGGTGATCTATCAAGCTGCTTGTGAAACCAAGGGGGAATCCACTGTTTGGGGGGAAAATAGAGCAGTTCAGTCACAATGGAGAACATCTGGATAAGCTTTGTTGCTATCTCCAAGTGATAAGATGAAGACTAAAAAGTTGCAACTTCGAAGCATTTATACAAATCTCTCCTTTAAGGAGAATATTTGAAACACAAGCAGCTTCATATACTCAAGCAGCCACTTATTCCTACCTTCCAGAAATCTCTACCTATTTCAGGGACTAAGACAACCTGTACAATTTTAGAGAGAAAGGTTTAACTTTTTCTTTCTGAGATACCAGTATATCCTGCAACACATTTTACTAAAACAAGCCATTCATAAAAGGGCAGAAGGTGGGGAGGAAAACCCCCCAAAACCCCAAAAGAATCAACTTCCACTGCTATCAGAGTTCCTAGGCTTGATACTCTAAGCAACATCAGTATTATGCTCAGGAGCTCTGGCTGGCCCATCCTGCTAGCAATATATTAAGGATACACTTAAGAATATAGGCACTGTCACGGAGCTGTTTCACATTGTAGGGTTTGATACAGTTGAATTAGTTCATACATTCTACATACACATATTCGTGCTCTGGCACTCATTCCAAAATACAAGAAATTTTTTTTACAGAAGTAGCAACTTCTCCCACCCCCTTCCCAAACTTTATGAAAGGGTAAGGGGTTAGCTCAAAAATATATTGCTTAAGTTTAGTTATTCTGTAGCTTTTTATACAATTCCAGAAGCTTTTTCCAGATATTTATATACCTGACAACATTTTGTAATAGTGTTCCAATTTGGCATTGCTCCACTCTTGGCAAGCAAGAGACAATAAAAATCAAGAGAAAGTTTAAAAATGAAGTTTTTGAAGCACACAATATGTTAGAAATCATTTAATGAATTCAGGTGTTCAACAAGCTACAAGTCAAACAAAATTTGCAATACATATGTATTTCAAAGCACAGGTAAATACAGCTGCATCCACTTTAAAGTTGTCATACAATTATTATGATGAACATCCTGAACTCTTTTGCCACTCTTTTTTGAGCTGGGGTTTATCTGTGGCTGGAAAAACTAAGCATTTAAATTCTTCTCCCTTTAATTACAGGAAACAGCATGTTTAAAGCTCAGACTGAGAAGAGAAACTTTTGAGTAGTTACAGCATGCTGCAATCTGCAAATCCACCAGCATTGCTTTTGCAGACAAAAAAGGCAAAAATCCTACAACAAGGTCTGACAAAGCATATCTCAGAGCAGAATTATCTGATTTAAATATTAATTACTCATCAGCATGGACTTCAAGAAGTGTCTGAAGCAAAAGCTCTTAAATCACACTAAATCCAGGACTTCTACTGTCTGCATTGTCATGAGGATAATGGTTTTGGGGTTCAGCTTTCTGGGTTTTTTTGGGGGGTTGTGGTTTTTTGTTTGTTGGGGGGGATTTGTTTGTTTGGGGGTTTTGTTTTTTTTTTTAAAGAAAAAGGGGAAAAAAGTGAAGACTGGCAATGTGTCCCTCTCTCAAGGCTCAAAAAATTTCAGGAGGTGAATTAATGAAATCCAGCTCAACAGATTCAGCACATCTTGAGTTTGAGAGACCTGCTACAGGACACCATTATTGCCTCAGTTACCTCTGTATTAACTTGAGGGATTCTTCACTGCATCTCTCAACTACATTAACAGTCCCAAAAACACTCCTACCACATGCAAACCAAACAGTTTAGGTACCAGCAACACTGCAGAGGAACTGTATCAGTGGCAGATTTTCTTGCCAACTGCTGCACTGAATGAGTTAAAAATATGCCCTCGAAATAAACTGTTTCTCAAATTGTGTACTGCCTGTATTTATACAGGGTTTAGTCCTAAAACTGGAGGCAAATGCAAGAACTGTACATTCATGCCTTCCAGTAAGCCAAACCAAACCTGAACAGAACTCCTAGCACTTAATATCATATGTCATACAGCATATTGCAATGGATGGCAAAGAAATGCCATATAGCATATTGCTATGGCAGGGAATTAGAAAAACAAAAACCACAAAACACTACAAAAGGAATGTTGAATTAATTTAAATATGTCCATCTCTGTCTAGTTTGAGCAGACTGCTTCAGTGAATCAGTATTGCTATTGCAAGCCAGAACTATAAATTACCTGAAGTTTAAGACCACCAAAAAACCCTATATGTTCTTCTGATGTTAATGCCAACCATGGCAAAAGTCCAAATTGAGGGTATTTGAAAACCTAGACATACACATCACAGATAAAAAAAAAGGCAGCACATAAAAATTAAGGAAAATGGTCCCATGTTCCAGACTCTAATCCACAACATAAAATTATTTATGTAAGAGTGTGACTAGGAATTCAGTTACTGTAATTTACCAGATGGTCAAGACAGCACAGAGGTAATGGGCTTCATAACAACAGCAACAAGAAGGCTTCTTGGGCCATCTCTTGTACAGGTCCGTTCCATCCTGGTTTAACCAGAACAGGTAAACGGTGCATATTCACACCTTGCAAACTGCATTAACTTCTAAAAATCTGACAGGAAGTCCTTCCCATAAGAGATTTCTAATCTATTTCCTTTTAATCTCTTTCTTTCTAGCTGAGGAAGAGTTCTTTGTACTTCTGGTAACAAAGGAAACATAGACGTGACAGAAGCACGTCAAAGCTGTTCACATTTCATACGGCCTCACACTCGAGGCTGCTGTGAGCAAGTTATTTCTTGAGAAGACTGTCTTCAGCCTTTCCACAGGAGCTCCATCTTCCTACAAGTAACTTCATAAAAAGGGTTAAGTGCCTAGAGGGATGCTAAAACCCTTCCCCGCAGCAGGTAAGCTAACACAAAGCCAGAAGAGAAGCTTCAAAATAACGTAACAAAGGCTTATTAGAATCATTTCAAGCACCCACAAGTATATTTAAGGCAGCATTATCTATTTATTATGCTTATGGGCTTTAGGATACAAGTATTTATACAGTGGAGAGAAGAGTACATTAGGAAACTGATTAGATACAGAAATAAATCACAGACTAATGATACTGTGCTGTATTTGTTATTGAATCAGCACACTGTGAGACCAAACACTGCAAAATCGAAGATCTGGAGGGACAAAAAAAAAAAAAAAAAAGAGCAAAATACTCCTTTCAGAGCAGTGAAAGAATTTTCATTAGCTTGTTTCAGA
>JANHGN010011059.1:4272-21261 GCA_024605025.1 Megaceryle maxima
TCTTATCATCCTTGATTCTTTAGCACTAAACTCACAAAAATACAACAGCATTTATATCAAGCTTCTTCACCCTCTACATTATTTCTTAATTATGGTATGTAGTCATCAGTTTGCTGACAACAATTTTCCTGGGTGTCACTCTTTCTTTGATTCTACCTTTCCTGACTGAAATTAAAATATTGACAGAAATAATTTTGCATGAGCAATGGAAAATTCAGAGGCATTTAAAGTAGAGGAGCTTCTACAGTTATCTCTTCTATATATGTACATTTGTCCCTGGTTTCCAGATACATAAACAGTCCATGTCATGCATGTAGCTAAATGATGACACATAACTGAGGTAAATTTTTTCAAGCGAAACAAACCACTATTTGTGTTATAAAAATAAAGATAATCTGATGTTTCTGGGCCATTATATCTTCAGGAGAGAGAGTGAATGGGTATTGGTAGACTACCAATGTGCATAGAGTTTGGCCTGCTCAGTTTTATAAATTTCCTGCCCATTTATCTGCCCTCTTCTCTATGCAATTCTGTCCCTCTTGATCAGCATAGTGCAGGAAGGAGAGACAAATATGGATCATAGAATTTGCTGGGCACCTGCCTGCAATTCACAGCAGTGACTCTCAGTAATAAAGGTGGACAAGAGAAGTAGCCTCCAAGCACTTGGGTGTCAAGCTGGAGATCCCAGAGGGGTTCTCCATGCAGAAAGATGCTGGTATGGAGACAGTGCAGTTCTGAGACAGCCCTGCTGAACCCATTGCAGCAGGGACAGAGGAATGCACATGGCATTTGTCTTCTGGAGACATCTCTCTGCATTTCTGTCCCTGCAGGCAGGCCCCCACTCAACCACTGCTTGGCTGGACATGAAGCCTGCAAAAGGGGAAACTCCCTGTTCCCACCCCTCAGACAGAGATGTGCCACCTTGCAGTGCTGTGCCTCTCACACCTAAGGTTGGTAATCAGAGTTTAAGGTAAAGGACACACTAATGAGATGTGTTGGAAAAATAAAAGCTGGATTTATGGCTCTTAAAATATTTCTCATAATTCCTTGTGTGTTTTTGTGAATATATATATTTTTTTCTGTATAGGCACAATTCATTGCTTTTCTCTGTAGAGGTTATGTTACAATGGACCTTGTAAAATCTCGTAGGTTTTATAAACAACAGTGTGTATGATGTAGTGACACACGTCAGTAAGTATTTTCTGGTTTAAATTCATTACAGTGAATCGATCTCATAATGTTAACAAATCTTTTTACGTATCATCCTGAAATGTCTATTCGACTTAAAACAGCAAGGTTTAGACATTGAGCAATGGGTAATGAGATCATGGTCAGCATTAGGATGTGAAGAGTTATAGAGATATGAGCAGTAGTGTGTTTTCCTGCTGTCAATAAATATTGTAACTCCTAAATCAGACAATGTTGCAGTAATATCAAGACCCAGCAATCTAAAGGTGGCATAAAAAATTCAAGAGCATGAAGGGGACAGGCTACAGAGTCAGAAGTGCTTAGCACTTCACAGGGTGTGTGTGTGGTCAAGGCAAATTTCAGATACGATGCATTGTCATCCTTCTATATTTAGTTGCACAACTGTGAGAAAAGTCAATCTTCAGTCCAGCATACAAACAGATTGGCCCGTGGAAATGCACGTCATTTTAATCCCAACATGCTAATGTCCCCTGTGTGAATATAGATTTCTCAATTAAACTGAAGTAATTTGATGAAAGAACAAGTCTCACAGTCACAAGTAAATGTTTCAGTAACAGCAACCTCAGCTATTTATTGCTGGAGAAATTTTGTCCACTGGATGGTGCATAGACAAGGCTTAAAGCTGTACATGGATGGTTTCTTTGCTCATATGCACCCCAAAATGTATTTTTCTGTGGGAAAACCATGAAGTAGTCCACAACTAGGCAATGCTATTGAGAATGCATCTCTACATCCCATAGAGTTAAATTCCCCCTTGGAGCTAGTGCAGAGATATGGAGCTCTGATGGTTTTTTTGGGATCTCCTTTGATGTAGGTCTGAGCCTACTACTTTCTAAGAAATCTTCAGACACACAGGCTATTTTAAGGGATAGGACAAAATGTGTGTCTCCAGCCAAAGAATAGGAATCATAAATGGGTGAAATGACCTCACATTAATACAGCCCATGTAGCTTTATCTACTTACAGTGTTTTATATTTTTAACTACTGGATATTTATAAAAAGCCACTATCTCTATTGGCATTTGACAAAGGACACAGTTAAATGGACCTGGCATTTTCTTATTCATGTTGTTGAGCTACTTGAATTAAGGTTCAGGCACCATATGATACTGTATATTTTATGGATTAAAAAAAAGACCTAATTCCTGCGTAGACAACAAGATCTAACATTTCTTGCTGAGAAGTTTGACTTAATTCTTTTTTATAAATAGAAAAATATTTTTTCCAATTCCTCAGTGATGACCATAATGTAGTGCTTGTCTCACACTGGTATGTGTCTTGCTTGTGCATGTCTTTATGGATGCGTTTTCCAGAATACATGCTAATTTTATTTTAATTACATTTTTCTCTGAATTGTACTACATTATTTTCTCCCTTTCTTTAGTTTGTTAATTTTTAGGCCATAAATATTATTAACCCACAGAGATTTGTTTCTGCTTTCCTTAGTTAATTAAAGACACCATTGGATTTATCTTGTGCTACTACCAGGAGGGCACAAGTGAAATATCACATTACTAGATGGTTCATTCATTAACATAAAGTATTCAGTGCTTTTGAATACCAGCATTTCAATGTCTCATCTGGGTTTTTTTTTTTTGTAAGTGTATCTAGGAAGCAGCAGCAGCAGTAGAGGGATAAAGAAGAAGGGAGAGACAGATGAAGAGAGGAGAAAAAAGAAAAAAGAGGGAGAATGGCAGAGCTGATAAAATTATGAGGTTTCCTTAAAAAGGAAAAAAGACACAGGCAATTTGAGAAAATGGACAGTGCTCAAGTTAAGCTTGCCTGAAGGCACATCTAACTGTCACCTAGAACATAACATGAAAGTAAGCTGAAGTAATTCCCTACTCTGATACTAACAGAGATTGAATAATTATAAAGCCATTCTTTCCACCCCATGACTTCTGTCTTTTTTTGGGGAAAAAAGCCAAACAAACTACCATATGGTCCTAACAAGTATTACTACTCATTCCACCTAAAATTTACTAATGCAAAGTTATTATTTTTCCAAAAGGAATGATGCCCCAAGATAGATATATAAAGACATTTAGTGCACATTGCACCTACATAGAAAGAGCTTATCACCAAATGTCAGAGAATAAAGATTTCTCCAGAAGCTGTTCATTGTCTCTCTTACTCTCCTGGTGTCACAGTCTGATTTGCCTTTGTCCCGGGGCACAGGTCTGCCATTGGCCCTGACTCGTGGAAGACTTTGGGTTACCTGTAGAGAGACCACATGCCTAGACATCATCTTATGCCTCCTTCAAAACTCTTTTCCCTAGGTATTTTTCCACCCTTTTTCTGAGCTTTTCATGATTGTATGAAAAAATTAATAGGACTTTGAGCCATATTGCCTTTTCTCCCTAATTGCATCAGAGTTTAGGAAGGTGAAGCAATGATATAATAGGGGAGGCTGAGGCTCCATGCCCAAACCAGGGAAATCCACTTACAGAGGGGCCCCATCTGTGTACAGATGTAGGTGGTGTGACCTATTTCTGGGAGACTTTTTTCCATTTTTGGGATAGACACCAGTAATTCACTCTTCCTTTCTGAGGAACAAAATAAGAACCCAGACACATTGATTATTAATCATTCATCTGGGGACTCTCCTCCCTCTTGACCAATGACATAATCTTCCATGAACAATATGTACACAGAAATTGACATTTGCACAAAAAAAAAAATCAGGTTATATTGTATGCATCTGCACTAATAAAAATAGTCATCTTTCAAATCCTCCTTTTTAAAGTCTCACTGAACGGACTTCGATATCTATATAGCATTTATTTTGACCTTCACCTCTCTGATCTCCCTGCACTGGGGAACTGTACAGGAATACAATATAATAGAAGCATACTTTATTAAAATACACATTTAGGCTGAGATCTTCAGAAGCTCCAAAGTTGGGTGCACAGGAAACGTTGCATCCATTTGAAGGTTCAGCCTCTTTAGGCTTCACATGCCAACTATACATGTCACTCTGAAAGTCAGTTGCATAATTATCTTTTAAACAGCACTGTTGATGTGTTGTGTAATTACAGTAACTCAGCAGGGCATCCAAAACTGAGTCTACTCTTCTGCTTGTTTAAGATCCCTATTTTTTATATCATAGATAATTTAATGTTATCTGTTATGGTAACCAAGAGTTCTAGACAAAGATCAGTCACTCCTACTTGCAGATGAGTCACTATTTTAGCATGTCCTACTTCCAGATTTTTTTTTTTTTTTTTTTTTTTTTTTTTTACTTTGGTTTGCTTTGCTTTGAGAAAGAATGAGTATGTATACCAGTTGCTACTTCATTTATATAAACTCTGTGTTTTCTTTCACAAAAGACATTCAGAACATTTGAGTAATTAGGAGACAGCTGTGTTCATTATTGTTAGATTGTTTTATATAGAGATTCTGTTTTTGTTTTAGCGATTAATAAAAACCATCTAGGTTTACAGCAAGCAAGTAGCTCATGATAGTTCAGGCTTTTGTAAAAATATTAGCCACTAGATGCAAATCTTAGTATTCATGTTAAAAGGATAACATTTTAATTGTGTACAGGTGTGTTACAGAGCATCTCTGAGGCTGGTGGAGTGATTGTGGAGGAAGCAGGATGGGCCAGTGAAAGATGAAGAGCACTAGGAAGTAGAACACCTTTGAGCACTGGGAGGGCTCCATGTCATTAGTATGTATTTTCAGAAGTGTGGCGACTACAGCAACCACAATATAAAGTGCTGCATTTTATTTTTAAAATAACATCCTTAAAACCATGCACTTACAGAAAATAACTGTATTTTTAAAAAATTAATAATTATCTTGGATGATGAATCATTAAGCACTGTAACTTTAATCAGTGACTCCCTGCAGAAACAAATGCTGAAATATATGAGAAAATATTAGTCCTAATGATTTTTCTTTGGAAAATATTACTAGTATAGTAATTTTAATTAAGGAAGAATTTAGCACTTTTGTATTTATATTCCCAATGTCAAATTCTTTTGTTATCACACTTACACCTCTGTTATTAATGTTAGCCATGGTTTGCAAAAGAGGAAAAGCTAGTTATCAATGAATAATTCAGGCTCCATAACTGTCAGACCTCATTATTTTAAATAAGGCCTGGTAGTTCCAGTTGTAACCGGCTAATTGCATCATTTAAACTTAAACTGTTAGAATATTTCATATAATTAACAATTTTAAAAACTTTTAATACATTCAAAACTACTGTAGTACATAGGGCAATTTGCTTTAAATCAGTCTAAGAGAACAGAGAGAAATGTGAGTTGTGATATGAGTCTTTAAGTTCTTAAAAAAAAAAAAGAAAAACTGGTGAAATTGATATATCTAATAGATAAAATGAAACCCTATCATTAGAGTGAAATGATGTAAAATACTTGTAAAAGTGGAAGCTGAAAAAATTAAAACACCTGAAGCTAATGAACTAAGATGTAACGTAACACCCCATGAAGCCCTGTTGCAAGTTAGGTCACATGCTGTCCATGAAAATGTTTCCTATTGTGTGGCCATATTCTCTGCTCTGGTTTGTTTTCTGGCAGCAAACATGTAATTCCCAAAGCAGCCACAAACAGATGCCATGCTGAACTTTACAAAAATTGAACCACTGCTTTTCCAAAAATATCCAGGAAGTTATTTCAATTTGTTAATAATTTTAATTTGTAATTAGATAATTTTAACAATATTGGTTTGTTTTATCTGTTAATAATTTACCCTTAATAATACAGACTTCATAAAGTAAGAAGGAAATACATTTTACATACACTTCTCTTCACAGTGTATGCCAATCAGGAACAGTCAAGGGCCATTTATATACTAGACAAATCTTAACATGCTGGTTTAATCTTTCTCTTCAGCTTCACTCTCAGATTATATCCAGCAGTTTATTATATGTATCCAGCAACTGTAAAGTAAGAGAGGTTAATATATACTTTTAAATGTGCCTATTCAAAAAGACAATACAAATCAGCCCTGTCCTGAAAGCTATTTTTATGTAGCACATTAAGACTTGTATGGTAAAGGAACATTATCCTCATTTTCCAGATGGGACTCTGAAGTTCAAGGTAAGCTATATGTGATTTCTGTAGTCTCTCTCTCCCCTCATACTGTAACAAAGCTAGTTCATCTGCTACTCAGAGTCTGGCTTACAGCTGTAACAGAATGCTGTAAGAGAAAACATGGTAGACTACCTGAGTGCTGTAAAAATGGAAAAAACTGTATCTGTTGTCTCTGAAATCACTTTCAGACCATATTATTTCTTTCTTTATTTAATTTTAAAAAGAAATTAAAAAAACACTACAACCCTCAACTCTCATGTTGAAACTATATATTTCAGCCCACATACCCATTAAGAACATCATTAAAGTTGTGGAGGTTACACAGCAAGGGCTTGGATCTTATCTGATATGTAGCAGCCTTGCATTGTTGGATATCTTGTAAAAGCCACCCCTACATTTCTGCATCATACTGGAGGTCATTACAGAATACATGCAGGATACATACAGAAACTGTGTGTGTTCTTGTGTTTGAGAGCAGAATCAGTGCACCATACAGATTAGCTTCCTAGGTTTACCACATGCTGAAACTGAGGCATTTCTACTCATCCAAAAACCACATCTAGCAATAATTGGTCCCCACAGAGATGCAGACTATCATATTCTCACATTCTTCTGAGATCTGTAAAGTAAAAGCCCAGGTTTCTTAGGAGATGTATCTCTTAAGAAGATAGACAGCATCAGGCTGAGTTTTGCAAATCTTTGCTTAAGGCACATTTAAAGACCATAAACATTCTCTCTCCTCCCCTCAATTCTAACCTCCTTCTTCATGGGAGCTTTGCACCCTCTGGGCAGGAGTCAGCAGAGGGTTTCTGCAGGTTAGTCAGGTAAGATTTGAAATTTTCCATGCTACCTGTATTTGGACTAGAAACATAAGAAAGCTATCACAATTATAGGCTTGGAATGTCTTATTTTTACCAATTGCTATATATATATATATTTTATGGCAATCACAAAGGCAATGGTTCTTCCACCTCAGAATGCAACAAAGTAATATGCCATAGAAAGCTGAATAACTCCTCCCGTTAATACTTTAACTACCAAAAAGAAGTCATGTTATGTTTGGATAATATATCATAAAAAGGAAGGTAGAAGAGACTGAAGATGATGCATCAGACATGATCTAGGTGTCTATAGTTGGTTGTAAACCTTTATCATATACTTAGGAATAGTTCAAGATCTCTAACTCCCAAGTCCTAAGTTGTCCCTGCTTAGACTGTACTTTCTGGTGCTTCTGGTGGCTAATACTAGTGCTTTTAGTTGTCAGATTTGAGATTGGCATTCACAGGTTAAGGTGCCCCAACAGGGTCACAGCTCTGGCACTCAGTGCCTGCAAGCTCCTTTCATTTTGTTCTGATTTTGTTCACTGAAGGATTTTTATTAGGTAAGTCCCTCACATTTAACTGGGTTAACCACAGAGTCAACACTTAGAGACAATGGATTTGTAGCAGGGATAAAATGGGCAATAATGGTGCTCATATGATATATATTTTGTTTCATAGTATGTCCAATGACATAGAATAATATTCACAACTGTATACATGCGAGACAAGACAATACAAACAAAATTCAAACAAACAGTAAATTTGTAATGTTCAATGAAGAGACCATTAAAATGATAATAATTTTGAAAGTCATTATGTTATAATGATATTTCTAATTTAAATCCATATGGACACCATTCCATAGTCTTAAAGTGTTGGGTTTTTTTTTTTTTTCCCTGTGATTTTTTTTCCCTATCTGATACCAATGGGATATAGTCAAATACAAATTATTAAAACAAGTTGCATTTCAGAGCAAGAAAATATTTGTTCATCTTGTCTTGCAGTGTCTGGAGAATTCTACAATTGTTTACTGTGTTCACTTTCTGTATGCTTTTGTCAGCTCAGCTGTCTGAACTATAACTTCATTTTAAAATATTTTTCTCTGAAAAAATACCATCCAAGTCTCTGAATGTTTTATGTCTGCAGCCACATCAGATATCACAACAAAAAGGAGGCTTATTCTTGTCTGTCTTGAAATTACCCAGTGTTGGCTTCACCCTTGTCAAGGGCTGGCTCCCTGTACAGAAGCTGACAGTCAGGTTTAGGGTATGCTGGATGTGTTTCATCAGTGAAAGGAATCAAGTTTCATTTGTGTACAGAGCATGGTCTTAAAGTCAGTGATTTCACTGATGAAAAAAAAAAGAAAAAAAAAGGACACCTTTTTTCTTCCAAGCTGTAGGTGCATGGTTGTAAAACAGGGTAACTGGAGGCATACCATAAGTGGTAGGTGCAGATACAGCAGGTGAAGAGTTACTATTGCGCATATTCATTCTGAAGGGTCATTCAAAATGTCCCTCTACAAAAAAAGCATGAATGTAAATAATGTCAACTGTCTATGAAAGCAGGTGATTTAGGTCACTGAGCAGTGTACATTGGCTAAATTATATTATTCCTTCAAATACTTAATGTACATCTGAGTTATTCACTCATTAGAGTGAAGAGAGCCAAGGAGAAAAGAAGCTTGTTTTACTTTGCTTGTCTATAAAATATTTACTATGGAGAACCATCCACTACTTTAGAAAAAAGAAGAAAACGAAGGGAGGCATGCAGTGCCTTTGAATATTACAAAAAAGTATTTGGAAAGAAAGAATGCGCATGATCTAACCAAAGAGGGAGATCTGAAACTAACTGCAAATGATAAGAAGATACTGAAATGTATGTGAGCATCACTTGAGAACTGTGACAGAGTGAGGCAAGGTTTCATTATTGGGATAAAAATAACACTAAATAGTCTCATTAGTCTTAGATCCATTCTTATTGCAAGAAAGAAACAGATCTGGGAGGGGTGGAGGGAGGGAAGAAAACTCATTCTTTAAAGGTTGTTCAAAAGCTGGAAATTGAGTTAACTTTCAGGCTTTAAAAGTTCCAATTGCATGGTTTTGATTGAAATCAGGCAAAAGTTTTGCTCAAGTATCTTGAAAATTCCTTGTATCTTGAAAAATCCTTGGATCTATTTTCCACAGTGACTGGTAATCACATCTGCACAACTGGGCCAAGGAAGCTTCTGAAATTTCCACTATGGCCAGCTTTTTGCAGGGGAGAAGAATGTAGTACAAGAGACCTCCTCCTCCTGCATTTTGCATTCAACAATCAGATACAGTTTCAGCCTGTCTTGGGGTGGGTGGGGCAGGTACTGTCATCTTAGTTCTGTTAGGGGATATGCAGGGGAAGCAGGTACCCTAAGGCACATTGACCCACCAATCCACAGGACCTTCTGAACCAGTCCAGGTTTGCTGTGGAAGAAGGTTTCCTTCACTACAGACAGCTGCTTGGGATGTCAAGGTAGGACAGTGGCTTTGAGTCAGCATGGCATCTGTTGCACAATGTAGCTGCTTACCAGGTTAGACATCCTGTAATCAAGTGTATTTCAGCATGGGCAGATTGCTGTTACTCTTTTCTGTTTTGGAGCAAATTAGAGAGAGTTTAGCAGTGGCTAAATTCTACTGCTTCTTACTGTTTCCAGCACAATCCATTTATGTGTACTCACATCTCACCTGAGAATATTCCTGCTCACATATTTTAAGTACAGAAACACTCAGCAACAGATGTATTGAGGATAATTTTTCTGCCAATTACAAAACTACAAGGAGTGTTGTAGTTGAACTCTGGGTATGCAGCAGTGAGCTGAGGTAAAGAACAATTTTTGACACAGCCAGTCACAACTGACATTTCTGTTCTTGATCCACTGAATCATCTGAATCCTGTAAGAACATTCATCATGGAAATCATCTGAGACAGAGAAATAGTCTAAGCTCTCCTACAGCATCTATTCTTGACCCAATCTGCAATGTTAAGAAAGGGCTCTGCTAGCTACATATATTCTCTTCACTCATAAATAACAGGGATGCACCACTTACTGGTCCTAGTCCTTGTGGTTACTGTGGGATTGTCACTGTTTTATTAGTTACTTTTGCACTTCCTGATGTTCCTGTAAAACAACATTCTGTTTCAGTAGATGTGCTTGTCAAGGAAGCGGGGTGAAGGTGGATGGCATGATGAGTGGCTTCCAACACTTTGTTTATGTCTCCACGGGATGGAAGTATTTTGTTAACTCTGTGCTTTCAATATGGATCAGTCACTGTTGACAACATAAATATTTTCAAATATTTCACTGAGAATTGCTGCAAAGCTACAGAAGATTTTCTGCCTATAAGACTGAGAATGTCTCCTTTGATTTCAACTTGATTTAATTTTGTAGAAGAAGAGGCAAATACAGGATGAATGATAGTGCAGCCCTCCAACTTGCATTATTGATACTTCCAAAGTGTCCAGTTCAAATGAGGGCAGAATGTTAACATAACTGAGAGTATCAGTCTGGTGGCTGAAGGACAAAAATAATCTGCCTTTTTGATCTTTGCTGGTCAACAAAAGCATGCTTTGCTTGCTCCAGAAGTCTTTCATGTGAGAGAAAATGGACAGAGATGAAAACCCACATCTGATCTGACACTTCAGCAAGCTGTATTTTCTTACACCCACAGGAGATGTAAGATTTCTGGCCTTTCAGAATAATGGACAGAAGTAAACCAGAAGTCCCTTTCTGAAATGTAGAGAGACACTGATAAAGTTTATTCTGTGTATAAAACACATCTGTATGCAGAGTTATCACAGTTAAATACCTGGCCTCCACTGAAAAGAGATTGGTCAGAAAATTGGAGGCTCTAGGCATAAGCCAGACCCCTCAGTTCTCTAAATGGATCATAGCATAAGCTTTAGAAAAAATATTTACTACACATGCCATCACTTTTCTGGCACATTATGTTTGGAGAAGCTGGATCAGGCAGAGCTGGAAGCCTGATAGATCGTTCTAACCATGGACTTGGAGTACATATAGCTGAAATTGAGCAAGTAATTAAAAATGATTTTTCAGATAAATATAGTTTCTTATTTATTTCCTGCATATAAAATACTTGTAAGCAAATAATTAGTTCCATTAATTTGTTAATTGTTCAATCTTACTCCACATATTCATAGTGATTTTTTAATTACCTTAGAATGGAGTGATCAGAAATAATTTGCTGAAGTATTTACATTAGAAGTTTGTCCCTGCTTTCATGAGAATTGCTTTTATAGTGAAGATGAGAAGATGAAGATACTTGTGGGGCTTTGGTATTTTCAGAACAAATTAGGGACAAAGAAGGGAAAATGAGGATTAGGGGACTTTAGAAAGATAAACTTGTGAACTGCTCTTGTTTTTCATGGCAGAAAAAGAGGAGGTGGTGTCTTTTCTTTTCAGTACATTTATTTCTCTCATGTTTAGAACCATGTAACAGTCCATTATTCTCTGTGGGGCACTCAGGCAAAGGGCAAAGCCAAACTCTGCTGCCCTTGGGCTGGACTGCAGTGCTGTGCAAAGTGTGTAGCAGGTGAGAGGGAGGATCATGGGAGAGGTAATGGCTAACTGATGCTTCTCTTCCATGAGTTTTGCCTTTTTCATCCTGCTTGACTTTTCTCAGAGTGAGCTGTATTACAGAGTAGTAGTCCATGACAGTCGGCTTGGAGAGATGAGATTTTAGTGTGATACAATACACAGGCACAGGTGAGGGGGAAAAGCAAAGAATGTGTGAAAACTTGAAATGACAAGGTCATGTTGATAGCATGGTTGTGGGAGCTGCTGCTGTAGTTTGTTACATTATGATTAGAGGTAGGCCAACAAGCATGACTGAGGCAAGAGCTGGTTTGAACCTTTATTCAATCCTCAAACCAGATCGAGGAGGAGCCTGAGGTAAGGGTAAAACACACCTAGCGCTGGTTGTTTTGTTTTCTCAGCTTAAATGTAATGTGCTTCAACTCCTGATAATTTAGCTCAAAACAGAAAGCAGGAATCTGGAAAAATGATCAGGGCATACATCCAGTATAAAATCATTAAACCTCAGTTAAAGACAGTTTACTACCATTCCCAGCCTTCTATCTGTAACAAAGAGCCTCATACCCCTGTTTATAACCATCCTGTTAAAAAAATGAAACCAAGTCTGCAAAGCTTTCAAATTTCAGCACAGGATTTTTTTAATTATGAAGTCTTCAGTTGAGATGCCAAGCTTCTGTCAAAGGCTGCATGAGAGAGTAGTCTACATACAAGGACTTGCAGTGGGAACTGCATTGAAGTAAGCATATAATTCCTCTGTCAGCCGTTTCTCTTCTCTTTGGCTTTATCCTGTGGGAAGTAGTTTTACATTCAGATTCAGACTACAATGGATTCTACGAAAGCTGAATTTTTCCACTGGCCGTGCTTATTCTGCTATGTGTCACACTCCCTGCAGTGAGGGCTAAGTTCTCTGTATTTTGTACAGCTTCTGTCTAATGCAGACAAAATTCCTCCTTCTCACAAGGATTCTGGGAGAAAGCAAAGGCAGAGAACAAGGGCAAGTGGAGACAAGCGACACAGTTTACCTTAGACTCCTTGTTTTGAAATACTTGCCAGGCTCACAGAGGTAATAGCTGTGATTTGGTTGAATAACAAAATCCATATCCAGCCTACTTCTAGAAAGTGCAGTCGGAAGCGTAGGAATCCTCTCCTCCTTTTGCATGAATAATGTTACTGTTCAGTTCTTAGTTGCAAGTGTTCATGGTGATACAGTGGGACAGAAATATATAGGAGTCCATTGTGTTTTGAAGTGGCTCTAGGAACCACTAAAATAATAACCTATATTGGTATGGGAAACTTTTTTCTGACCATTTTCATCCTCAATGTACTTTACTGACCTGAAAGCTGCATCTTTGTGAACTGTGACAATGCCGACCAGAAAGCAGCTTCTCCAGTTGAGGCTGCAAAGAATGCAGCTACATGGGCATGGGGACTGGAAGCATGAGGCTGAGCAGAGCTTCTCACCCATCTTTCTTCCTCTGGATGAAGAGTTGCCTGTTAACTTGCTTTTACTTTTTTTTTTTCCCCCCCTAGAAATATATATAGACTTAGAAGAAGGTAAAAGGTCTGCCAAATCTCCTTTCTTTTATGTATTTACTTGCAGTTAAAAGAACCTTGTCCTGCCACATGATGAGATTTCTTTTATACTGGATGAAGACAGCAGCTGGGATAAACAGAAAATGAGAAGAGGCTTTCTTCATATGTAAACTTTTTGTAATGAAAACAAAACTTGAAATTAACCTTGCCTGTGATTTCAAAACATACAGATTATTATTTACCCACTGTTTTCTTAATGCTCCAGACTTCCAAAGTCCTGGTGAGTCACTGCAATTAAAAGGACACTTTAAGATGGGGTTTTCTTGACCAGTTCTAAGCCATTTTTGCAGATTAAATGATGCTTCTGAAAACCTGAAAAGATGATGCAAAGCTTCAGAGCTCTGTCCATATGAGTTGATACCTGCAAACAGTGTCCAATGAACTTCCTACTCAATACTGGTTTTGACTTTGTAATTATCATAGTCCAATACATTATTGAAATGTACTTATATGGAAAAATAACAGCCATTATATAGCTGCATATATAATACAAAGATACTGCTTTCTTTTTCAGGGACTTTAAAGGAGACGTATGACTTTGATGTTACTAAAGCTTGTGTCATGATCATCAAACGGAGCTAGTGCCAAATAAACCAGACGGAGCTTTCAATCAACAAACTGTATTTATTTTTGATATCTGTGACTTATTTTTCATCAATGCATCTTTTAATAAGACAAGGTAAGGCAGATCTGCTCCCCAGAAAAGAAGAGAGCCGTTAGGAACTCCTGCCCTGTTCTTTGACCTGATAGCACAAACAGACAACGTTCAAACAGAAAAGTACGGTACCCAATTCCAGCTGGAAGGTGTTTGCTTCCTGCTTACTACTGGAACAGAAAGTAGCATGAATGGTTACTTTATCCTCCTGTATTATGAGACATTTCAGAGCGTTTCAATTTATCTGTGCCCATTATTACTTATTAATTGTACTTGATTACATTGCTTTACTAGCATGTTTCTTTTCTCTCTTTCTTTGCAGCAATATGTAGTGCAGCTTTGCCTTTGTCTATCTCAGATTATTTTTATATACATGTTTGTATATACTGCATTGTATCCTACCTGTAGTAAGAAAAAGACAAAAAGTAAGGAGTTTGATAAATAACCAATATGTGTCACATTTTTGTATGAAGAATGACTTATGAAAAAGCCCTACAGCTATGACTTGCTTTGGCCTTCTAGAGAGATGGGGAGAGATAGAGAATATATAAAAAGGAAAAATAAACTCCTATTTGAACTGTTAGATGTGGTTTTTTTTTTTTTCTAAATGTCTCTCTTCTCCCTCTCTTTTTAATTTTTTTTTATTATTTTCATAGTGTCAGTCCCTGTCTTTTCTGCTAAGTGAAGATGGACAATCCAAAATAATACACCACTCAGTTTCTTTTAGCATATGAATGTATCGGGACTACTGAATGAAAAAAGGTATTGCTTCTCTGAAAGCTGTCCAACCTTATGTGTAATTTCCCCTTCCCTTTTCTTTATTCACATGTCCTTCTAAAAGAAGAAAAAACCCAACCTGTTTGTGGCCTAGGATTAGTTTTTGTTATTGAGACAGGTGAAACTTCTGTATGCTCTTATGTTCCAGAGAATAAGTAATACTACATATTCCTTCCCTGCAACTCTTCATCACATCCCTGCACTCCTCTAGCATTGGAGACTTTCTGCCTCACTTTCATGAGACTGCAGGTATGGGATGGAGGCATGGAGGCTTCCTTTGCCCTTCAGGATATGAAGAAGTTAGAACAAAGAAGCAAAGATATTTTTATTTTACTTTTTATATTTTGACTTCCTAAAGACAACTTTTGAATAAGATCCGATTTTTGTCTTACAACATGAAATGTTACCAGAATCTCATAGCAAGGAGCTGGATGAATTGTAAGGGGAGGTTTTCATACTTATGTTGAAAATACATTTAATTTTTCAGTGAAGATTTCTGATACATGAAAGACTGAGTTTAAGGCTGAGATATAAGGACCCTTCCATACAGTTCAGATTCTGCATGAGAAGAGGGTAATATCTAAGCATGAGAGAGTCACCTCTGTGGATTAATCTGGTAGGCTCAGTTCAGTCTGACTCACCTTTCCAAACCCAGCACTATAGCAGCAAGTCTCTACACTGAGTTGAAGAGTTAAACAATCACGATGACTTAACCATTAACTTGACCTTTAAGATCCCTTCAGAACAAGTTTGATCCACACTGATTTGCTTTATCTCTCAGACCATCAGATCTGTACTAAAACCCTAATTGACCAGAAGTCAATTTTTGGTGCCTTATGTTAGCAGTGACACACGGCCCAACATGAAAACAGTGGGTGAAAGTCACACCTTACAAAAGTCAGAGGGAGGACTGCTTTCAATGGAACTGGGATTTCACCCAGCAAACTCAAACAACAGTGTTCTTATGTTTGAAGGAATGTGAATCTTTTTTGGTGCCCATCATATCATTATGTAAAATGTATCTTGTAAGCTATTATGTTGTCTTCATGACGCTAATGCACATTTTGAAACAGTAATTTTTATTAAAAAATGTACAATGATGACATAATTATTTACTGGGTTCCTAAAAAATGCTGTGTCACCTGACATGGCAGTTATATCGTTCTGTCAATCCTTTGGTAATGAAAACTTTACTTATTCGTAAGCTATTTTTTACTGAGCACTAGGAAGACAAATCAGAAAAAAAAAAAAAAAGAAGCAAAAGCAACACTAGGCAGCTATGTTACAGGCATAAGGGCAAAAAACACAGACATTTATGGTATTCACTGAAGCTTATCCTTAATTTCCCCAAGTACTTCTGAGTAACTTTAGTCATTTAGTTTCCTCCTTTACAGTTCTTCAGATGACATTTCCATAACTAGCCATTTTCTGGGGCAGATGAATTGGATGCCTTTGTAACTTCTGTTTTGTCTCTAGAGGTAGTTTTCTACCTATCTCTTGATCCAGGTAGGTTGGATTCTTTCCTATAAATACTGAGGAACTAGACCTCTCTCTGTCCTATAGCAATGGAGGTGAAGCACTGATATGAAGCTGCCTCACTATATGTCAACTATATATAACAATATAGTGCTATAAATATATTTTGGTAGGCCAGTGCTACAAATATATTGCTTCTTCTGATTTGACTCTTTTTGACTCTGTCATGCATGAAATCTTATTTACTTAAGAGACAAATTGAAAATTACAGGTTAGGAGAAAACTTGAAGTCAAGTTCAACGACTTAGAAGAGGACAAATTTTAAGTACCTAGATCTATATACCTACTCCAGCTATTGAGGATGGGATAGGACAGAGTACTAGGAAGTGTATTGAAATAAATTCCTAAAACTCATGGAATAGTACCTAGTGTCATATGTTAAATATGACCTCATCACTGACTTTTATACTGACATGATGCTCCAAGTATGGCATAAGTGAGTATATTCTTGGATATGATGCTTTCTCCAAAGCCATTTCCTTTTTTTTTGTGACATGCAAAACTACAGAGGCTTCTTCACCTGTGACATTCTCATTCAGCCAAAACCAGAAAGAAATACCATCTGACTTCTTTTTTAGAAGAAATGCAATTACTTAAAATGTAAATAGTCAGGTTGAAATACCTCTGGAAAACTTACAATGGGTCTTGAAAAGAAAAAAATTTAAATATCTTACAATGTAATTGTTTTTATATATTAGATCAATACATGTATATATCACTATATATTATAATTATAAATTTTACTATATTTTGTAC